>AYEL01078880.1:0-19106 GCA_000484575.1 Olivierus martensii
AATAAGGTTATAAATATTTTTTTGCACAAAAACTTCAAACGAGTTTCATTTAAGAAAAAATATATATGTTGAATTCTTTAAAATTTTGAAAGGCCGCCATCTTGTAATGGGACCACTTAGAATTTTCAAATTTAGCAATCTTATAGCTAAGGTAGCAGAATCATTTATCTAAAGTTTAGTTTCTTTGCAATCATTTGTTCTTCAGATAAATTGTAGATGGTCTAACAGTCATGCAGTCGAAAAATATTGAAATTTAAGATATCTAAATACTTTCGAATTACATAATATCACATAAGTGCGATAAACAATTTCGGAGATATCAGCATTTGAATTTTTCGAAAGGCCGCCATCTTGTAACGAGACAATATAGCATTCTCAAAAGTATGAGGCAACTTAACATTCGTAAAGAATGAATTCTTGAAATTGAAATACTTTGTGATGCGATAATCTCCTGCTATCTCGATAACAGACAGACAGACGAGCGAAGTGAGTATTTGCAGACCTAGCCATTTTTTTGTTCAAAAATGATTTAATAAATATTTTTGCGAACAATCTCAACATATAGCTTTGATGTCGGTGTAAATATATGAAAATTGAAGTTATTACGATTGACTAGCCATTCTTAGTACTGATTTATACAAATAATGTTTATAAAAGAGTTTTCCCCCTCCATAAATAAACAGACAAGAAAGCTGAGCAATATGCACAGTTTATCGAATAAAATCAAAATAAAAAGACTTCAATTCTTACTTAATTTGACACAAGAAAAGCTATTTTGAAGAAAACGTTATGAAAATAACCATTTATTCCATTTTACAACTCATATTTCTGTTTTTTCTTCTTGAAGTTGCATTAAAGTGTACTCATTAAATCTAAAAATATTACAAATTTTAACAATTTAAACAAAATTTTCGCGTATTGATGGCTAATAATTAAATGTGGTTATTATAATTATGTTTAATTTGTGTTAAACGGTAGTAATTATTATTTAATTAAACAATTAAACATAATAATAATTAATTATAAATTTTTGAACCGCATTTTTCGTAAAAATTAATTAATACTGCCTTCCGTCAAATTGTATAATTTACATGTAGAGTATTAAGAAAAAAAAAATAAATTAAAAAGAAAAAAAACCTGAACTCCTCCCAGTGCAATAACCAAAGAGCAATAATTTATAAATTGGGCGGAGACGATTTAATTAAATTGTCACACGGAATGATTTCTAGTTAAAATATTTAGAAAAATGCAAATTTATTTTATGAAAATAACCGATACCCTTTATGTCATTGCCATATGTTATTGCGTAACTCTTCCCATTAGTAAATTCGAAGTTTATAATTACTTTACGTAATATATTGTTTGCAAAATCACTTCTGCATCTCTCTCTCTCTCTCTCTCTCTCTCTAGAACAAATATCCAGAATCCCTTTGGCATCTGATGAGTTGCTGTTGAGAATAACAACTCACTTGTAGTTGGAAACAACTAAATAGCATTGTTGTGGAGATAACACGCAAAACTAACCCTTCTCAACTATCATTTGATGCTATATATAGTTTAACCATTAACTGTATAATTAAAATACATCTGTAAGATGTTCCATTGTTACAAACTCTTACTCCTAAAAATCCGTTCTTTCTTCCGCTTTTGTCATCAATAAACCGTGCTACTGCTAGTAAAAATTATTTAAAAATTGCTTTACATTCTGCTATGCTGTAGTTTTAAATTTTTCTCTGGTATATACTGTTAACAACTATAAATGTTCTGAACTGCTAGATGTTTGTACATAACAGATGATGTAAAGTCGCTAGAAGAAGAGAAAAAATTGATGTAAGTTACAATTTGCATGCAAATTAGATAGAAATTCGAGAGAAATAAAGCATTTATGTAGCTATTTTCGAGCGATAAGGCATTTTATTTCTTTACAAACATTTCGACACGTTTACAGAACTAAATATTGCATGATTTACCTGAAAGTAACTCTTATTTTTTCGTTTGCGTATACATAATTTACGTAAAAATTGCGATATTTTTTCTCGTTTTATTTATAATTTTTAAATGTAAGATTAGAATGAACAAAAATTAATATGACAAATGCCAAACTTGAGAGAAATGAAGCATTGATAGAAATATAAGCACAGATGGTTTCATTGCACACAATTATTATCTGGTAGATGATCTCAAGCACTAAAGGGCATTTTATCCATTTGGTTAATCAATGATTTCGGATTATTAATATTAAAACTAATTCAACAAGAAACGAGAGTACCAGAAATAACGTTTAAATGGATTCAAAGCAAAAATCTCTCGATGTGAATAACGATAATAATATTTAGAAGTTAAATTAAGCGATAAAAATCAAAACGTTTTACTTTAATGGTTACAGCCACAACTAAACGACATCAATTTGTTGATTGTTTAATATTTTATAAAGTCCAGTCGTTATCCTAATAATAAATTTTGCCATTTAATCAATGTGAAAATAAATGGCTTTACTCTCTTGCCATTGTTTGTTTCTCCAATTAATGTTTTAAACTGTTAAAATATTAACGTAAATAAACGATTTTTGTGATTAGAATTTTATAGATGATAGCATTAATTTATCTTTCTTTCTTTTTTTAAATTAAAATATCATTTAAACTTAAGGAAATTATATTTTTATATATATATATATATTTAAGAAAATGTACCAAAACCTTAACACTGTTTAAGATATTTTAGAAGTGACATAAAAAGGAAACTCTTACATCCCTCAGGATAGGACAAGGGAGGAGATTTCTGTCATGTCTTTTGTCTCGTTACATGGCTTCATCACTGGAGGGACTTCGTTAGTGACGTATGTCATCTTCAGGACATCACAATGACGTTCTAAAATTTTGAAAATTTTCGAACTTGAATAAGGTAAAGGCATTTTTAGGAAAAACAAAAACTTTTGAAAACATTTGAGTATTTTTTAAGCCATTTTTAAAAACTCTTCTTAATTTTTACAAAAGATTAAATCTATTTAAAGCACCGATAAAGTTTTAAGTATATTTTTTTCTTCTCATAGTGGTATATACAAGCCAAGTTTGTAAAGTTAAAAATAAAATAAAAAAGTTGTTTCTTTGAAATTTTATTTGTTGACGATATTCTTTTTTTTTAAGTTTTGGGGACACAACTCAACGTTGAAAAACACAAAGAAGGAGTGAAGAATCTTCACATTTTCTTTGGTAAAAAAAAAAATAAAAAATACTTTTCTGAGTCAAGCAGTCTATCACACAGTTGCAGATAGTCCCTTTGGGTATATTGAGTCCCTTCTTGAAAAATAGCAAAATCCTAAGTTTCTTGTGGATATAACAACGATAATACTTTGAGATTAGTTAATAAAAAAAACCTCATGATCTATATTTTTAAAACTTTATTTTTAAAATAAATTATATATATTAATTAAATTTGCCTATAGATTCTTTAAGAATTAAAATATTCTGCAACGGAAGAAAAGCAAATTTACCTAACCTTCCATTTCTGAACCGTATTAAACTTCTTGATAGATAAACATGTTTAAAAATCAGTAGATAAATCGAGCTTCTATAAATGTAAATATAGTCAATTTTGACTGGAAATGTTTGCACTTAAGAGGAAAGAAAATAATAATAATAATAAGAAGAAAGGAGAACTGCTAAGAGAAAGTTGTCATCATTGATTGTGGAGTGATTGAAGAGAAACGAAGCTTTTCGACTTCTTTTCTGATCTGGAACAGTAAAACAAAAGCTAGTCTCGACTATAACTAGAGTGCAGTAGGGCAGATGTCCCATTGGGGTCGAGAAAGACAGAACTTAATTTCGTCTGTCTTCGACAGTATGCCGAAACACGTCTCGAACCTTTTTCTAGTCGTAAACGTTGGTTGTCCTTCTTTACTGCCAGTAAAATCAGAAGGAATGAAATAGCTGAGGATTTGTTCCTATTTCGGACCAAAGTCATTACATCTCCAAGAAGAAGGCGATTGGAGCGGAAGAGGTCAGCACAAGAAACTCTTGGTGTGAAATTGAGCCTCTTCTTAAAAAAGGACCCGCATCCATTGTCATCCCACTCCTGTTTATTTAAGTTAGGTTCCTTTTTAAAGTTTCTTTTCTAAAAGTAACAGGTTGAACCGAAATTTATTTATTTTTTCACAAACTTCTACCATTACGGATTAAGTAAATATTTTGCTGAAAAAACTTTTAATTCCGTCTGGATATCATAAAAAAATCGTTTGAAAGAAATTGCTACGTTTCGGTTCGGATATTGTTCACTTGTTTTTGAAAATTTTACACTTATCGTAGTTAATATATGCACCGATATCTCATTATAAAGCGCGAAACCTATAACACTTATTGATTAACACAAATGAATGTTGTTAAATTTGCATATAACGAAAGTAATCCTTCGAAAATCCTTTCGGTAATAACTCGATATAAAATTCCGCCCAAGATGAGTATTAATATATATATTTGAATTGTATATTTTTGTTGATAAGACGTGTATCAAAACGACCCCGTGTTCCACTTTTGTCATCATTTGCTTGCAGTACATGCTGTAAAGTTTCGCTCGATAATGATTTATAGTTTGAACAATTTTCTAATTCGGGTTGTCATATTTTTCTTTTTAAAATTTGATAAATATATATTAAGATTCAATTTACATAAAACATTTTTTGAATTTTTTTTACTTATTTATCATGTTGTTTTCAACAATTTTCGTTTCATTTGTTTGTTTGCTTTAGCGCTGATAATGCCGAAGACATGATATAGAATGAAATTTTTCGATTTTAAAGAGCATAACTTTAGATTTATCGTATTTAACCCGACATGAAAAACGTTTTCGGACGAATGGTTAAGGTCAAGCGAAATCTTTATTACATTCTGCGAGTTATCAATACTCCCGAAGTTAACTAACTGAAAAACAATTTTTGCGGCATTCTTCTGGAGAAATATGATAGAAAATCCAGTTATATTCCGTTATAAAAATGTTTTCGGAGTTTGCGGTTGCAACTAATTACTATATTAGTATTAGAACGTAAAATAATTTTGAGATATCTATTGTTGCTCAAACATTTAATAGTATAACAAAGAATAAAAGATGTTTTTTTTTTTTTCCTAACCTGTAATTATAGTCAGTAGTTCATCGCACTGCTAGCCATTAGCGAGCGATTACGGCGACATGTGAACACAACTAATGGAATTCCCAAAAGTTTTTCGTCTACTTCCAATTTGCCTCAAGCAAGAGTCATTAAAGAATACGATTTTTTTCCCCATTTTTAAATTTTCCAATCGGATTCGTTCGCCCTCTCAAAAAAAAAGAGCAAATAAATAAAAAAATAAGAGGAATAATTAACCCTCATAAAATTATGATGTCATCCTTCATAATCCAGTCGTTTCGAAGATTTTTTTTTTATTATTATTAATTAAAAATTAAAATTTACTGCTACGCCATGTTTGTGTTCGATTTTTGCAAAATCGTCCTATTAGTTGCGATTTTGCAAATTTCTTTTTTTCCCTCTCTCTCCAAATTACGGGTTTGCATCGATTAGGAATGCTTCACTACCACTAGAAAAATTTGAATAAAAGTCTACGTTTTAATTGGCTGACATATTTTTGAGGATAAGCATGCTCGATGGATGAGAGGGATGAAATTTATCTGAGAATCGATACAAGAAAGCTCAAGTTATTTAGCCCGTAAAGAGAGGATGTTTGGGGGAGAATACGGGGAAGAAAGACATTTCGAGGAAAAGAGGTGCGACGAAGAAGACCATGTTTTCAATGAAACGTAATCAGCAACCGTCAGTGCATGAGGAGGACCGTCTCTTGGGAAAGGCAAGATGCGGTCTGCTAGTAAGCTTCCTTCCAGGAGAAAAAAATCTGTGACAATGGCCGACGAAAGAGAAGGGAATTGAATTTGGTGTATCTTCTCTCTAGGGTCTTTAGGAAGGGTTCTTTTTAACCTTCTCTCCATTTGATTGGCTGTTGTATACTTTACACTTCTGTTAAATACAGTATTCGTTGTACTTTGGTTACTTTAAATATAAGTATTTCGCTTACGTAAAACTATCAAATTGATAAGAGGCAAAGCCGTATATATATACACTAGTTTTAAAACTACCACATTTTTATGTTCCTGTAGGCTGTAGCAAAATTTTATGCAAAAAAAATAAAATTTTAATACTACTTAAAATGGAACAGATTAGATGTAGCCCGTTATTTATTTATTTATTAGCATCTAAACTTGAATGAAAATATATATATAAATTATTTTATCACAACATTTACAGCTTAGATGATTGACTTTTTAATAGTTAAATGTTTGCATAAATATGTAAATTATTAATTTCTCATTAGTTTCCTCTGAATAAACGTTAAATTATTCAAGATTAACCGATATATATCATTATTTATGGATTTAAAATGCGACTAACGATGATCCATATATTATGCACAAGCATCTTAGATCCGATATTAAAATATCGTTTCGGATCGGAGCGCTAGATCATTAGACAAAATCGATTGTCGTTCTCTTTCCGGTTTTAATTAATTAAACCGAACCAATTTCTACATTTATAAAATATCGTAAAACAGAAAAATTAATTAAAAACCCGATAAAGAAAGTTAGATTTTAATAAATAATAATAAAAAAAGATATTCCTGTTATAAAGTCGCTAACTCGTTATGTTCAAAAATTGGTTTTTTCCAATTGGATTTCGACAGATTTTTCTGTGAACTGTCAGCAGTTTTCTTGGTCGTTGATCTTTCCTCTCTGTCCCTGATGTCAGGGTACCCTTATGGGGAGGGATCTCATTCGATGTACTAACGATCTCACCAGGGAACTGATGGACAGTATGTGGCCGTTAAGGTTAGGAAATGACGTGGTTTCTGGACACTTGCCACGACCTCATCTGACAAATGATACGACCTTTGTCCTTATAGACAGATTGTTAACATCCCTCGTTATTTTTCCAGAAGTTATCGAAATTATACTTTTTTCTTATGGAGTAATGCTAGATACATTTTGTGACCTTGCAACTTTCTACAAAGTCTGAGAGGTGAAGAGAGAAATTGTTTCCTTACTTTTTCTTTCCTTCTCTCTAGCGGCTCATAAAGTTGATTAAAGTGATCATAACTGAAAATATATATATTCAAGTAAGTTTTTTGTCATCGACGTGCTATTAACAATGCATATTTAAACTTACTTTAAATCGCAAAAAATAAAGGAAAGTGAATATAATAAGTTTCAATTTTTTGTCATCAGAATAAATTAAATATATAAGAAGAACCGTTAGCAAAATTTAATAAAATTATTTATTTTTTATTTTTTTAAATGTCGAATTAAATATAAAATCGAGAAGAATATTTACACTTTATTTCATTATTAGTTAAACTTCTTCGTATCTTTTTCTCTGTAAACTTACAGCTGTATCTTAATTCTTTTTTAAAGACGTGATGAAAAATTTATTAGAAAAGTTTTTACAACGAAGAAAGAGTTAGAGAGGAAAAAAAAACTTTTTTTTCTCATCCTATTCTTACTTAAAATGCTTGGTAGTTACACCTAAATATGACCAAGCTGTCATATCTGCTTCTCCTTCAAAATCTTGATGACACCAAAATTTGATCTGTACCATTCGACATCTGTTAATCCCCGCTATGGGAATAAAAAATAGTTGGGAGATTTAGGGATTTTTCAACTCTCCATTCAGCAACCATCGTGGAGACAGCAGGAGCGTCAATTTTAGCTTCTTTCTGATCCCCATTCTACCAGAAGTGACATACGGACCAAAGACTGGAGCCGGTTAATAAAGGAACACTTTCTTCTATCCACGTTCAGATATAGTTACCGGTAAAAAGATTTCAATTCAAGATTATAACAGAAAAAGAACTAAATCGAAAGCAAAATGGTATCGAATATGACACTCTAACGGAATCAGCACTTTTAAAATCTACCCTGTTTTTGTCGGATTTATATTTCTCTGTGTATTATTTTCACTTACAATATTGTTGAGAAAATTTTCCAATTTTTCTTCTTATTCTCCTACTTTCTTATATTTTCGCAGTAGGTGTCCATTACACTTCTTCAATTTTCAGTCGAGTAAAATCCGTGTTGTTATTATTATTATTATTATTTCCTTCTTTTTTCCCCTCTTCAGATTTTAAAATTGAAAAATTCTCGAAAGTTTTAACTTGTCACGGCTCTCCTCCATCACTTTGCATATTTGTATTTTAACACTTTTAAACTGTCATTTTGTATATTAAAAAGAACTGTTTAATGAGATAATATTTATAACATTAAGCTTCTATAATCCTTTAGGCATTTTTAAGCATACTTCCTACACTCCCTTTACTAACTAACACCTCAAAATCATTTATATAAGTGTCAGGAGTGCTTAAATGATTATTTTAAATTCTTTGAAGGGATGTTTAGGATTTTTACCTCCTTTAAAGCTATTGTTTTAACATGGTCTTTTATGTGTGTGTCGCGTTAAAATGGTTAAAAACTATCTCCTAAATAAAAATGATTTTTTTATATAACTTTTGGAGCAAGAATAGTTTATCAGTAACACATTAAATATCCATTTTACAAAAAATAATCCTTTAAAATGAGCGAAATTTGTGTTCATAAAATTAAATAATTTCAATGAAAAATCCTTCATATTGAATATATTTACGATAAAATATGAACATTTTCTATTAAAATTCTGATAAATATTATTATAGAAAGCCGAAAAATAATATTTAAAAATTAACTTCAGCTGTATTACTCGCATTCATTCTATCACAATGTAGTAAGCTAGAGTTTATTAAAGAAAAACTTTTACTATTCATTATCAAAGGGTAGTTTAATTAAAAATTAGGGAAAAATTAATAAAACAACGAAGAAATGTTTAATGTTAATAAAAACCTAATTAATATTAATTTTGACGAAATAAAAAGTGTAGAGAAGCGAACACGATCCATCCATATGCATGATCTTGTTTTATCTCTATCTGGATTAATCTAAAGTAAAACAGCCAAGAATATCGATCAAAATGCCAGTGGTACAAAATGTCAGATGGCCAATACAAGCAATTCTTATGTCCGATGACAAGACAACAGCGATGACCGTGATCAATCATCTACACAACTTTATCAAGAAGCGAAAGCAATGGAGCGTATGTTTATCTTTATCCGGGAAAACTTGCAACGGCATCGATGACAGTTAAAATTGCTATAAAATCCAACGGGTACCATTAAAAATTATAAAAGCGTTATCTAAAATGAGAAAACGGCAATCTGCAGCATCCTTTCGATTCCAATTTCTAGTTGTTGGAAGAGTTGAAGTGATAAATTGATGCCTTATCAAACGGTCAGTTTATCAGGATGCTTGAATGAGAACATTTGGCGATCTCGCTAAGTCCTCTCCATTGTGTTGTCTTTTCTGCCTCAACGATAAAGTACAGCAACCTTTTGTGCACCTTCTAACGTGCATAACATCCCTTTCTGAGAAAAATCAGCTGTTGTGCAGGAAAATAATAAATCTACGGTTAATTTACATTAACCACCCCTCTAAATTTTTCACTTTTAAAATAAATTAACGAAAATTAATTCTGGACGAAATTTACTTCGTGTCATCATTCAAAATTTATTTAGTTTTTTTTTTTCCTCCTCCTTACATCAGACAGGATTACTATTGAAAGAAAACAGTCAGTAGAGAAAAAATTAACCAGAATTATTGCGTATTTTTAACACGTCGTTTAAGAAACTTAAAATTTGATACTTTTACTTTGGTCGTAAAACGATAATTTTTCATTTATTAATTAATTAAAACGGCGAAATTTAATCGGTGTCCTGTTATAAAATGTTACTGAAGAATGATAATAATTCACCACATTTTATTTTATTCTCTTAAACTTACTGCATTTTACAATGGATAAGGGGTTCAAAACAGATTTACACCATCACTCATTCACCGAATTCCCTTCTTCATTGGATTTCAACTTGTTTAACATGAGGCATGTGGTCACCGATGCTGCAAATCTTATCAAATAGTATTCTTATAAGAAAAATCATATTCATATTCAATATACATCACACTTTTCTACGTGATGTCATAAATCATGATTTGAAAGTACTGTAAAGACTACAAATGTCTTGCAAAGTTTATTATATAAAACAACTTCTTATATATATTTCTTATACGGAAAAAAAATTCATGTATTCTTTCAAATTTTATAAATTTTATTCGTAACATTTAATATAGTTTTATGGCACCTGTTCTAATCCCTTTTAGAAATTGGAAATTTTATAATAATAAATATTTTATAAGACCACCATTTACGTGATGAATGCCTGAAATTTTTATTTTTTAAGTGGGAAATTTTGTTGATTTTGTTGTGTCTGAATCTATTTTATTAAGAATAAGCTTTATCAACTGCATAAATAGTTAATAGTTGTTGCATCTGCAACTTTTGCAAATTTTCATTTTTCTGTTTTACTGAACGTTTCTTAAGAACTCTAATACAAATTATGAAAAAATTTTCATATCGTTATTATAGACAAGTTCAATTTAAACCTTATTCCTCAGAATTATAACTTAAATTTTAACGAAATTGAATATTGAAAATTTATATGTTTGTCTTAAAATTTTATGAAAGTATTCATGGAAAATTATAAGTAAAATTTTAATAATTCATCAATCTGACTTTCATTTTAGCAGTTCAAACATTAATCTTTCAAAATAAATTGTTTCTCTTGTGTATAAACTATATTATATAAAAGCAGAAATGCAAGCAACTTAGTTTTTGCCGTTGAAAACTTTCAATTGAATCCATTTTAAAATAAACAAACAGATAAAATTCACTATAAACATTTCAAACTGTAAATTTACTAACCATCAATCACATCTTAAGAAAAGTTTTGGAGATACGGTTTATTTTTAGTAGAAAAAAATAGGAAAATTTTTTCAATACTTCACTGAAGACTAAACTAATCTCAAGCCAATGTCAGTCATCACCTAGGGACTACATCATTTGTTCACAAACCTTATCTCAGGCTAGCCACCTGTCAGGGTATCTAAGCAAGGAAAACATGGCATTGATGGACGACACTTGGGAAAACTCCTCCTATACCCCGGAGTAATTGTTAGTGAAAAAAATGCTTCTTACAGGTAATAGAATTGTTAAAAAGGTTTATGTGACAATGTTGTAAAAGTTTCGTATAAACTTTAGCTCCGCAGGATCACTCGCTTGCTGAAAAGCAAACTATGTAGGTGGTCTCATCAATTACTGAAAGTTGAGTTGAACAATATTCTTCCTTTTATTTTAAGATAAATTAAAGAATTATTATCTTTCCAGTTTATGTCTAGAAGTTTGTCTGAATCGTTTTTATTTTACTTTAAAACCTCCTTTTCTAACGTCTGATATTGTCGTCTAATAGTTAAAAGAGGAAGGAAAAAAATCTCTATCATTCCACTTTTATTGTTAGTATAATACTAAATAATGCGGTTTAGTGGATACCTATGGGATTTGCTTTCATGTCCGAAACTTGTAAACATTAATAAAAAATTGTCGTTACATCCAGATTCGCTTTAGGAAAGGTCCCTGAAGGAAAATTAATTTTATCGCAATTTTTTTTCTATCGAAAATGAATGAAAGAAAATTATTATTAACAAACTTTAAAGTTGTTATAATAACAATTGAATTTTATTATATCCTTTAACTAAAAACATCTGGTGATTTTTACAGACATTTTCAATTTTTCATATAAAATTTATCTACCTTTGATAAACCTTAAAGTTTCTATCATACTAACAATCGCTATACTACTATAGCAATAAAACCACCAAAGCAAAATAGTATTAAATAACCGTAAATTTTTAAAAACGTAACAATAATTTCTGTACTAGCAATTTATTAATTTTTCCATAACATAAATTGTACTTAAATAACATAATATTCTTATAGTAGTATTTATTTATCAAACGATATTTTATGTTACGAGTTTAGTATCTTGATTGACTCTTCCGTTTAATTTATATAATTCATTGTTATCGTAGTAGCAGCAAGAAAAAAAATAGCAAGTAGCTTTATTGCTGTAACAGTACAATCATTTATCAAGAATAGGATTTTTTTCCTCTAGTTCTAAACATTCAATGTAGCTTTATTGGATTTTTTTTTGCTAGTTTTCATTTGAGATATTACCGAATTAATGATGTTTTTTTCTATTTATAAATGTAAAATATAAAATAACAAAAAATAAGTTATTACTAATAGCTATGTATGTACGCAAATTAATTAAATAAATGAAAGAGAACGATTAATTTCTCGATTTTTATCAATTAATGCTATTTTAAGCCGTAGAAAGTCTGCAAAAACAAAGAAAAAATAAATCGAATTGGTTAAAAAATAGGTTTTAATTATAATAAGTGAGAATTAATGAACTTTTAAACGAAAATTTCTTTATTTTATCCACGTAATGGACGAACCAAAACAGACAATCGTACTATATCTGTTTGCAATCTTCGCGAAGAGTTTGAATTTCAGTTTGCAATTTTAACATCTTTATAATAATTGTATGAATGCTAAAACAATAATTTTGATAAAACTGTAAACTTTTCGCCATTGTTATACTCAGATAATAAGAATTTCTGGAAGTTGTTGCTATTTTTCAAAAGGATTATCAATGCAATTTTTTTTTCTCTCCATTTCTGTCCGCATTCTTCCACTACATTGGCTATCAAAGTAATGCTTTCTTAAAGTGCAGTTATTGGGCCATTGCAAATCTTTAATAACTTAATTTAATAATTTATCTGCGATTTTTTTCGTGTGAAAAATCTCTTTATTAAACTTTATGGATCATAACCGCTAAATTAACCCCCAAAGATCCTTCTATCCAAACTATATTTCACCCAAATTTCTCTTTGCTATCGTTTAAACGATGGGCAATCAAGTCAATAAGAGATTTTTACATCAACATTTGAATTGTTGAAAAATTCCACTCCCAGAAAGAAAGGAAAAAAAAAACACCGCGTCGTAATAATGGGATCGTGAATTGTACGTACGTACCCTTATAAGATATCCCATGGGCCAATAAACGCATTTGCGAACAATACTATTCTTATCTGCAAACCAATTTATGGACAATAAACTCCTTTACTTCCTATGACGTCATTAAGGTGGAGAGAACACTCTTAAGGACTCTCGGGAGTGACCCTAACGACAGAAAGTCCGATAAGATAAAACAAAATGGCGTAGAGAATTTTACGGCCTTCGGAAGTGATGCTATGTGCCTCCTTATCTTCAGACCGAAGCTGGCATCCCGGATGTGCCATCGGAAGTAGGTTGGCTTCCGTTAAGGAAGTGACATTTCCTGGTTAGAAACATTATTAGGGTCGCTTAGTTATGTCTGTGGTCGTGTATCTTCTCCAATACCCCAAAGAGAAACGGACCAAACTTAATCTTCAATCCGGAGTACTCGACATTTTCCATAATTAACTGTTCTAACTTTCGTTCCTTTTAAAAGTTATTACTTCTGCAAAGGTAAATGTAAATGTTCCGTTCGAAGAAAGAAAAAAAAATGAAAAAGACTTTCCTATTCTCTTTGAAACATTTTGTGTCCTGCATGGTTTATGTGATTAAGTCGAGTAAACAAAGTAGTTCACATAGCCCTGGGCTGTCACAGATAGAATGAATTGTGGCTTTAACCGAGAATAAAATGAAGCCATCATAACATATCATCGTCCCCAATGGGAGTTTTCTGAAACAGATATATATATATATATATATATTGATTAAGTGTAATATCTTAGTCTCAATGGGTATACTTCAGCGTATCTTGTAAAGAAAAGAGATTAATTAAAGAGACTTCCTTTCCAGCTTGACAATAAAGAAGAGTCAGACTCTTAAAAGTGTTTTGTGACATTCTGCTTGTTAGATAGTTAGGAAATTACATTTCATGCTATTTATATCACTTAGAAATTGTGATGTTCTCGGCGAAGTTATACAGAATTTAATCATTTGAATTTATTTTATTCTTACGCATTTTTTTTTTATTAATCGTGATTTATTTTTAACAAAGTTAATATATTTTTGTTAAATTATCACTATTATTTTTTTATTATATTTCTCTGTGTAAAAATTATTCTGGTAAATGAAACTTAAATAAATTTAAAGTTGGAACTTTATCAAAGAGAAAAATTCGAAGAAAAACTCTCCCTTTCCAGTGCAGGAAAAAAAATGCATAGGAATGTTTGAAAAGGGAAAAACACTTCAGAAATTTTTCTCTTAAGTCAAGATTGAATAGCACTTTTTGAAAGAAATGCAGGAAAAAAAAGCATAGGAATGTTTGAAAAGGGAAAAACACTTCAGAAATTTTTCTCTTAAGTCAAGATTGAATAGCACTTTTTGAAAGAAAATTAGCTAAAATCTAGAGGTAAGTTACAAACAAGCTCCTGATGACAGATGATATGGTCGGATGGTAAAGAAGATATATTATGCTAAAACACTGGTGCATCTCAAATGATGATAAATTGTTGAAATGCTCAGATTTACGTATAATAACATACTGTTAAAAGAGGTTCCAGATATACTTTTAATACTCGGGAGAACTTTAATAAGTTGTCAAAACTGTTTCGATCAGAAACATTTGCTTTTCATTCCCTTTTTATATTCACAGTCGTTAATGCAAAAATGGAAATAGTAAAGAATATTTAAGAAAAACACTCTTTGTCCTCGAATAAAAGCAAAGTTTAAACTGCGATGCAGTAAAGTAGCCTATACTCTGCATACAAAATATGTGAAGAGAAGCTACATTCCATCCACATAGGCCCACTATCGAGAAACCATCAGCAAACAGAAGCGACAGCTCACTGGTAAAGAATATTAAACTAAAATATTTTTTTATTCTTTTCTCGTCCGCCATCTTTCTTTTTTTATCAAAAAAATATAATGATTTAAAGGCACTTCCTCCTATTTTACATTGATAGTATTTAAATTTTGTTTTGTAGTTTACCTAATACGCTTAAATGTTTATTGATACAGCAGTAAACACGATACTTTTCTAAATTATTTATCATCTAACAACTTTTATGTTCGGATATTACCATCTCTGCATCAATTATCCTCTCTCAAAATTTTTTATGTACAAACACTTTAAAGTTTCTGAAAAATATTCAAAAAGATGCAGTTACTTATCAAAAATTGGTACTTGTAATAATACAAACAAGCAACTTTTGAGCTTCCAAAATTAATAAAGCATTCAATTTAATAGCCATATTTATCCGAAGAAAACTTTTGTGAGATTTCGTGAAATTTTAATATATTAAAAAATAGTAATCTGTATCATATTTATTTACCATATCAATATTTGAATGGGGACAGAAGGAACATTGAAAATGTGAAATCAATGACAGTAATATCCGCAGATTTATTTACCTGCTTCAAATGCATTTAAAGGAAATGGCAGACTTAAGTTTCAATCGATTGAAGTAATATCACTACATTTATTTCTCGTCTTTTGATGCAATTTCAGTTTTGGTATTGATCTAGTCGTTCACAAATAAGAAATTTCTATCTTTTTTTTTCTATTCGAGAACTTTCCTTCATTTCAATGACCGTCATAAAAGTTCAAATGTATGAGAAAGAATAAAACTTAAACTTTAATAGGCTATAAACGTAATGAAAAATTAGATCGGAAGAGCGGTTCAGCAGGAATGCCGAGACCGATATCGTATGCCGTCTTCTGCTTGAAAAAAAAAAAATAGTTGATACTGTTGGTTTAAATGTTTTTGCGTCAACGTTTCTTCAATAATGGAATATCAGCATTAAATTTCATAGAAAATAAGTCTGGTTCTATAATTAGGTGAACTTAGGCAATCGCCTAGGTGTAGGCGGCCGGATGCCCGAGGGTAACGCGTTGGTGTACCACGCAGGAAGACCCGGGGGCGGCATTTCCCGAAAAATTTTTTCGGGGTGCTGGGCAGGGGCCCTGCAATCCCCTCTTTCACCATATCCTCCACGGGTATGGTGAGGAGGACCAGTTGGTTTTATATGTATGGTTCATATTTCTAGTCGTCTTCTAGATTTATTTCTTTCGGGTATTATTTTTCATTTCAGATATTCAGTTTTATATCATACTTTTGCTATTATTATTTTTTGCTTCTAAAATATCGAAATTTTTATATTCTTCTTTGAAATTTTTCATCAATTAACGTCATAAGGATTTTTCTGTTACGTTACATCATCCAAACATGATGAGAGGAAAGAGGAATTTTATCAAAAAGCTAACTTTCAAAAGCAGGAAAAATTTGATTAAGATTTAAATTCTAGAAGAAAAAAAGAAGCTAATTCGGAATATCGAAATAATTATATAAAGGATTCTCTTTTATTTCGCCGATTCAATCAAAAATATTTTATGTTTATTGGATTGAAGTGGATAGAAGGATTGATTGAATTCAAAGCTAGCAATAAGATAGAGAAAAGAAGGCATTTTTCCTTTCAATCGTTTTCAAAAGAGTCGATTGAGATTGTTATGAGAATGTTAAAGCAAAAAAAGAAAAAGAGATAGAGAGACAGACTCTATGAAGAGCCTTAGGATGAGTATCAAATCCTTTCGCGTTGTTAATGCTTTCTTGACTTTCACTTATTAGTCTGCCATCCCTGAGGAAGAGAAGTTTCGTCAATGCAGATACATATCTTTAATTAGTAATTTTTAAAGTTTCGAAAACTTTTCCTGACTTTTTCCCATACGTCGCAACTTATTAAAGGAAGATAACAAACGTTACACGCTGTTCGAAAAATCTTTCTACAGTTATTATTATTATTTATTATTATTTTTTTTCATATTGCAAATCTTGCATTTTTAGTTTTGTATATTTTCAAAATATTAATATTTAAAAAAATCTCGCAAGAAAAATCCTTATTATTATTTTCTCCAAAGCGCTATAACAAAATTAAGTTTATAAAAGGATAAAAATAAATTCTTTCCACTGGTAACAAGAATTTTTTTTGTGTAAAATACGAGTTTGTTTAAGAGATCAAACGGAATAATATAAAACCCGGATAAATCTTTATAAATAAATGAGAATGCGACGATTTATAAAATAAAACAAAAAGAATAAAAACAAAAAAAAAGATAAACAACTGTGAGGCATGTCGTAGAGAACTTCACATGATGTCTACCTTAACAAAACAGAGATTGGTAAGAATGGATGGTCTGCAAATGACGAGAAACAGGGAATAAAAAAAAATAAAAATAAAAATTCTAACGGTATCTTCTCAGTTAGTAAAGAAGACATGGGAATGAATGGGATAGCTTTTGTCCTTATCCCCTTTTTCTTTGGCGTTGATTTATCCATGCCAAAGAACTAAATCTAGCAGTTCTCGCTAAAGTATCCGCAGAGGGGCCTGAAGCCAATCGTTCATGCTGGACTATCTCTAGTTGTGTAAATGCTTTTTCGCTCATTTAATGTCTTTCTTTGATAGCTAATTCCGTTCTTCACCATTAACTAAATTTTATCAATGAATTATAATTAGAAAACTATTTATTTTTATAAATATTTCACGTGTTTACATTTGAAATTCTTTACAATTTCCTACCATTTAAGAAATCCATTCAATATTTATGGAGAAAAAGCGATAAGGTGTAACCATTAAAATTAATAAAACCGTTAAGTATATTTTATCTTTATAAAATTTTAATTTATCCGTGCTAATAAGAGAATTTTAAATTTACATCTCTAAATAATTTTCGTTTCTTTATATATGTATTAAAAAAAATTAAGTTTTACTCTCTTAAAGATAAAAGTAAAAAAATATAAAGGAAAAAAATAGGAAGTGACAAACCCTCTATTTTAAACAGATGGTAAATTGGTAAAGGATAAAAAAAGAAATGTCTTGTTAGACATCAAAGTTATAAGATTTTGGAAGAGGAAAAAAATTCAGATAAAAGAAAAAAATCAGCGTGACAGAGTGGTGACAAAAAACCAAGACTAAGTGAGAAGTGCAAGACTGTTTGGAAAAAATACCTCGCGATCCAAAAGCTGATTACAAAAATAATGAGAAAAGAATGTTGTTGAGTCGTATAGACCGGGAAAACTTCTAACTACACTTAGCTTTTAGCTATGTTTTTCAGTCACGCAAAGATTAAAGTTGATGGACAATGATTCTTTCGGCAAAGAGTCAGATATTCCATCGCTTTTTCTCCACTCATACTGTTCGTTCTTCCAAATTGGGAGTATCTGTCTACTGTGTTAAAAGAGTGTGTCAAGGAAAATCTGGAAGGATGCCAGTCCAGCTATTACTGTTGAAGGCGAAGAGCATGTACTTGCACAATTGTCCCTACGGTACAATTGATGCTGTTTTTACTAAGACGATAGTCTTGATTGAAAGAAACAGAGAAAATAACAGACAATACAACTAAATTTCTAAGTTTGTTTTATGTTAAATAGATTGATGTTAATTTTCCCTTACGTTCCTCCGCTAAATTCGCGGCTGCTTCAACGTACAACGCAAAATTTGATATCACATGAACAAAAAACAGCGAAAATATAATTGCTCTAAGAGATAGAAACTTAAAAAATCAAACATTTTTCTTTATGGCAGAAATATAATGAGCACAAATTTTATTGTCGAAGAAAATTTCATGTCTTTTTTTTTCTTTCTCGTATTCGAAATGAATACGAAAATTGATTTTTCGCTCTTAAATTATTGAGAAAATTTTTTTAATTTAACTAATAAATTACCTTTTTTACCGGTAAAATGGTATTGTATGAATCGAAATCACTCGCAGAATTATAAAAATTAGAAATTTGATCAAGTTAATAATAAAAAATGCATTAAAATCAATATCATTTTTGTTCTTCATAGAGTCAGAGAAAAAAATCATCAAGTAAATCATTTTTGTGATTTTTATAGATAAAAAGATAAACTAGAACATATTGTATACCTTTTTGGCAAAATAATATATATATTACAGAAGGTATTCTTCAGGAAAATTTTCTTATGTAGAAGAATACAGATTTCCGTGAACACAATTTTTTTCTTCTCCGTTCTTCTATATTTGAAGAGCTTTCAATAAAATTATTCTACTGATGTTGTATGTAAAGCCAATAGAACAAGATATATTCTA
>AYEL01078884.1:0-23222 GCA_000484575.1 Olivierus martensii
TTTAAATACATGTGATATTATTAACCAGCTTGCCAAAGAAAAACCTAGGGAAAATAAATATTTAAGTTATACATATAATAACTTATTTTTGTTTATATAAGTAATTTAGTTTTGTATGAATTTTATATTTTTATTTGTTTATTGGTAATATATTGACTTTTTCTAGTGCTGGAACTTTTGTAAAACTTCACCGGTCACACAACTCCCGCTTACCCTCCCGTGGGAGCTATAGCTTGTGACCCTGTAGGAATATGGCGGATACAGACATGCGCATTGAAAAATAGTGTCCCGATATACTGCTGAGTGCTACTACTCGTTAAGTCTCTACTCTGTTTGGACTCATCCGCCTTAGATGCAGCTTTCATGGACAGACAATACTGTACTTTTGGATTAAGTTAAAGTTTAAATTATGGAAAGTATAAGTTCAGTTCGTTGGACTCTCGAAGACAAAAGTTTTCTTATAGATTTTCATAAGAGGTAAGTAACAGCTATTTTAGTTTATGATTTAAACAAGGGGTGAGCAACCTTTTTTTTGTAGGTGGGCCGTATAGAAATATTTATGGTGGGCCACGGGCCAAAACAAAAACAATTGATAATAATAGTATTTATTTAAAAAAGAGAAGGTACAGATAAGTAAGTATACATAGCGTTGGTATTAGATATAATAAAATAATGTGGCCCGCGGGCCGGAGGTTGCCCACCCCTAATTTAAACAGTAAAAATCACTTCAGATTAGACATTTATACGTATACTGTATTTTTTCTAAATCACGAGATACTTTGGAATTCGAAGAATCCAGAATAATTTAAACAGAAATATTCTATAGAATTTAATTGAACACGTCGCATAACTCAATGTGTAAAGAAATGTTGATTGACTGAAAACAACGTCATGAGTGAGGTCTATTTAACAACTTAGCAAAGGATCGCAGCTAGCGGTGTCTAATGTCAGATCGAAGTTGATGCCATCGACTAGTTTGCGGCCGGCCTTACCAGTTAGTCCTGCGACGCTCGTTATAGCTGAATTTTATTGTACTATATTTGTTTTAAGTTTCTGACGATTCATAGTGGTTTGGAAACATAGAAGAGAATTCGTTAAGTCTCTACTCTGTTTGGACTCATCCGCCTTAGATGCAGCTTTCATGGACAGACAATACTGTACTTTTGGATTAAGTTAAAGTTTAAATTATGGAAAGTATAAGTTCAGTTCGTTGGACTCTCGAAGACAAAAGTTTTCTTATAGATTTTCATAAGAGGTAAGTAACAGCTATTTTAGTTTATGATTTAAACAAGGGGTGAGCAACCTTTTTTTTGTAGGTGGGCCGTATAGAAATATTTATGGTGGGCCACGGGCCAAAACAAAAACAATTGATAATAATAGTATTTAAAAAAAGAGAGAAAGTACAGATATGTAAGTATACATAACGTTGGTATTAGATATAATACCACGAGCCAAAACAAAAACAATTGATAATAATAGTATTTATTTAAAAAAGAGAGCATTGGTATTAGATATAATAAATACAGATATGTAAGTACATAGCATTGGTATTAGATATAATAAAATAATGTGGCTGATGTAAGTATACATAGCGTTGGTATTACATATAATAAAATAATGTGAAGTAAGTATACATAGCGTTGGTATTAGATATAATAAAATAATGTGGCCCAGGCCAGAGGTTGCTACCCTTACTTTAGACTATTGGGTCAGGGACTCAAGAAATAGCGTTGATATTAGATATAATAAAATAATGTGGCCTGTGGGCCGGAGGTTGCCCACCCCTAATTTAAACAGTAAAAATCACTTCAGATTAGACATTTATACGTATACTGTATTTTTTCTAAATCACGAGATACTTTGGAATTCGAAGAATCCAGAATAATTTAAACAGAAATATTCTATAGAATTTAATTGAACACGTCGCATAACTCAATGTGTAAAGAAATGTTGATTGACTGAAAACAACGTCATGAGTGAGGTCTATTTAACAACTTAGCAAAGGATCGCAGCTAGCGGTGTCTGACGTCAGATCGAAGTTGCTGCCATCGACTAGTTTGAGGCCAGCCTTATTAAATATAACGAATAGGATCTACAACTAATAATTCTAATTGCTATTCAGTCCTGTGACGCTCGTTATAGCTGAATTTTATTCTACTATATTTGTTTTAAGTTTCTGACGATTCATAGTGGTTTGGAAACATAGAAGAGAATAATTAATGGATCAGAAATTTATTGATGAATTATTATTATTACATGATTTCTGTTGATCCGGCACACTGATTTTTATAATAAACTGAATGCACTGCTCAACATTTTTTTAGGAAGGATATTACACGGCCGACACACACTGTAATATTCTTCCTAAAAAATTGCGGACGCGAACATAAATTCGACGATATAGCAAATTGACTTGTGCTTTAGTGGCCAGTATCCCATTTATGTTAATAAGTGTGATGACCAGTTCCAAATAATCAAAAAAAAAAAAAGTGTAGTACCCCAATATCTAATTTTATTTGTGATCTTTCCAATTCAGCGGCTTAGTTTTTGCCGACCGCTCACCATTAGAGAGCAATCCATTCAGTTTATTATAAAAATCGATGGTCTGGCAATCTTTTGGAACAGAAATGCCAGAAAATCGGTATTCAATTTGTATTTATGCAAAACATATTTTAAACACTAACTTACCATTTTTTAATGATGCTGATGCTGCTGCTTCTGATGATGGTGATGGCGATGTTGATGGTTGAACTACTACTGTTTGATTCACTACAACTTTATCTCCAATATGAATATTTTTAGAATTTCTTATGTTGGCATAAATTTCTGCATGCCCTATTTTAAAGATAAATAACATAATAATAATAATTAAAATAATAATAAATATAATTTATAATTTCAATAATAAAAAAGTCTTACATGCAGTAACCATAGATATATATTAAAACACAATACGAAATAAAATTTAAATTTTAAAACTATATAGAATTAAGAAGCTAGTATATCAAAGAAAGAATTAAGATTATAATAAGGTTTTGCAAAGAAACTAATCTGCTTTCCAAACAAGTTCATTATTTTGGAATGATTAAAGATGTGCAATTAAAATATTTTATGAATTTGAACTAGGATCATTTTATAGGCTGATCTCAAGAACATAACTTCATTAGGAGAAATCTGAAATAATGAATGCCATAATTTTTAAATATAAACTACACTGTTAATTAATGTTATCAAAATATGCTTTAATGATCTGTAAAATTTATTGAAATTTCATAAAATCAACTAAATAGTTCAAAGTTATTAGAAATAAACTATAGAAGTTTTTTTATGCTTAACAACTATCGTTAGAATCAGTATATTTTATGTGCGGCACGAGACAATTTTTTTTCTTCAAATGTGGCCCAAGGAAGCCAATAGGTTGGACATCCTTGATCTAGAAGGTCCCGGGTTGAAGTTCAGAAAATCTGGTCACTGTAGTTGCACAATGCAACCTGTAGAAGTATCTATAGAAGAGAAGAAAAAGACGCCATTTTTGCCGATTTTTTCAATTTTTAAACTGCTCTAGTTTTTTATTATTACTAATTGGATTTGAAGCTGCAAATTTGACAGTCAGTATCCTATTAAATACTTTTTTTCGAATAAAATTGGCAAATTAATAATACAGTATCTAACTTAGAATGAAAGTTTACAGGGAGTTGAATTTTGGCTGTAATAATAAGAGTCAGTCAGAGACTACTGTTAGAATCACTGACATGTGTTTTGATAATCCTTTTTTTCTATCCTTTAATTAGGGTAAGTCCGGGATAGATGGACCACCTATATAATTTTTTAAAAATCATTAGCATATTTGTTTGTGTCTTTTACATATTATATTATTATTAGCTGTTAGTATATGTTGCTAGAATATCCTATAGCCATTTTTTTAAATTGGTATTGCTATATATATAAATAATAAAAATACAGCAATTTTTAAAAAGGGGTCCGTCTCTCCCGGACTTACCCTATTTATTTGACATCTTTTAAAAGAAGATTATTATTAAAACATTATTCTTATTAATAAGCAGTATTTTACTCACCTTTAGGCGGAGCTGATTCAGAATCACTTTTAAAATCCTAAAATTTAAGAACAACGATTCAATCTTTAACTAAATACTATAGATGCAATTTTACAAGAGTGCAGTTTATCTGCAACTTATAATCGCCTTTATTAATTAATGAAAGCGATTATACTTTTAAAAGAAAAAATTAGTGTTTAATATACGTATTATAAATAGGTATTTTAAATAAGAATTCTAGAGTTTATTCTTTTTATCATTGCAGATAAATAAAAAATATATATAATAATACAATTTGAGATTATATTGGATTATAAATATTATAAAACAAATTGAGATTATATTGGATAACTTATCCAATATAATCTCAAATTGTTTTGTAATGTTAACAGTAAAACAATACACACAAACTGTGTATATTGGTTTACTGGCCCTTTAATATACTTTATAGGAAAGATATTTCTGTACAAGCTCAACAAAAAGCTTCAAAATTATTGTAAACCATAATTTTCAGTAAAAAGTCATAGCAAAATTACAGTTTGGTACCATTTAGCCATTGATAGAACAATAAGCATTATTTAAACCTTTACCCGTAAATGAGATTGAAAGTGTAATGCAAGTGAAGTTTTATTTCTTTGTATATACTGTAATCATTTATGATAACATTTTTAATGGTGTTTCCAATTAACATTTGTTGAAGTGTAAATAAGAATAATTTATTAATAAATAAAACTAGGGTATTTAGTTTAACTAATAAATAAATTAAGCTTGATTATTTATTAGTTAAACTAAATACTCTAGAACAGGGCTGTCCAACCGGCGGCCCAGCGCTGTAATGAATGTGGCCCAACATAAAATCGTAAACTTCCTTGAAACATTGAGATTTTTGTGCTTAATGAAGTTTCTATTATTTAAATACCTATCTACATTTCCATTTTCTAAAATATTTCTTATTCCAATGATTAAAACTTTTTGACCTGCTCAATGATTTTAAAAAATTCCTGAACAAAAAAAAAGTCAAAAATTATTATGCCACGACATTTTTGCTTATTTGTCATGGAGGATATCATATATTGTATTATACATTATTTATTAACGTTTTTGCTTAACAACTATTATTAGAATTATTTTTCTTCAAATGTGACCAGAGGAAACCGAAAGGTTGGACACTCCTGCTCTAGAAGCTTGATTTATTTATCATTAACATTAATTTATAAAGTATTACTTACATATTATTATGTTACAATTTATTATATTGGTAATATAATATTGTTAATTTTTTTATTTTAAATTAATATTCTGTTGCATTTTTGACTTTCACATTCCTTTTCTTAATCTCTTTTATTAGTTAACAAATTCCACCTACATTTTCAAGATTAAAACTGAAAATAGTACAATAGATTCCCTCTTATACGGTTTTGTTTTAACCAGCCTCATTTTCATCCAGCTATGAGTGAAGAGAAAAACAAATAAAAATATGTTATTTGAAAGAAAAAAAGCGTTTGAAACTGCGATAAGATATCCAACAGAAAGATAATCCATCTGTCATTGATATACAAATATTATTTTGTAATTCTTATGAGAAATGATGAGAATTTGCTTCAAATGCCGAAATTAAATAAACAAAACAAATAAAGGTTACTGATTTGATTTGATAAACTTTTATATACATCATATAATTTTTATTTAATTTATGATGGTATTTTGCATATATTTTCAAATTAATTGGTCATTCGTTTATCTTGTTAAGGTCTAGTCTCATAGAAGCCTGATAAGAGGGAGTCTACTATAATCAAAATACCATAATGTTTCATTATTCCATGTTTTTGTAATGTATAATAGCATATGATAATTATTCTAATAAAATCTATCTTTATTGAGAAGATATTTGTGTATAATTTTATAATTTTATGTATTATGTGTTTGCCCAAGTACTCCTTGAGCCATAAAACTTACTTCAAAAAAAATCAAAATATTTTGTAAAAAACGTCTTTTTTTTTTAGAAGAAAAATTAAATATACAGTATATTTGCAAATGTTGTAATGTACCATATTAGTTTGACAATTAAGTGATTATAATTCATTTTTAATATTAATTTTTAAAAAATATAAAAAAACCTTTAATAAGTTTCCCTTAGACAAACCACAATACTTACTTGTTTTTATAAATATTTGTAAAACACTCAAAAATTTTAAAATATATGTGATGTTTAATTTTTAAATTAAAATATAATAAAATTTATTATAAAAGTCCATTAATCAGGTATCCAATAATCTGATATTTGACAATCCAAAATTAAACAATTATTTTCGAAAGTGATTTATTTCTAACAGATCGCATTATGAAATTTATCTATTAGAGAGTGTATATTTCAGGCGGATTGTTCACATGGAAATACTTCGGAGAGCCAAAGAGTTTCCATGCGAAGTAACCAAGGAGAAGTAGCTGATCCTTTAGTAGGGAACTTGTGGTTAACCATGTTTCACCCTCCACCTAGTAGTCAACATAGTTGGTGTAGATGATGATTCTCTTCTGTAGAAATGTCTCTATAGGGTACATCATTGAATCGATTTTGAAAAATTTAAGATTTAAATGTTATTTATATTAACTAAGGCTTTCTGAAAAATTCAGCCCAATAGGGCCAAAATGAAGAAAGTAGAAGTCTTTTTATCACAAACTGTTCTACTGGTGGTATTATTTAACCGATTTCCAACAAATTTGATGTATGTATGTATGTTTATTATTTTATTTAAGTTTTTCCTAAAAATTATGATTCAACCGAATCAAGAATTAAAAAAAATATTTAACGCCGTATTAACATATTATTGTTAGAATTCTTCCTCAGAAGAATAATTTTCACCTGGAAAATAAATTCTATCTTATCAAAAAATCTAATATGTAGAAAATAAGCCAAGTATTGTGCTAAGAAATTGGAATATTTATTATTACAAATTACATGCGAATACTTTGACGTTGTTTTATATTCTATAATTATCAAACAAATAGCTGCATCTAAATCGTAACAAATTTAGATGCAGCTATTTTGTTAACGATTTAAGAAAATAAGTCAACCAAAGTAAGCTTCATCTTATTTGTGACAAATATTCTAATTTCTCAGTACTTATTGTACCTAGTTTGTTTGTTTATTTTTTTGACATATTGTGCCAAAAAAATAAACCAAGTGCAATAAGTACGTGTTTTTAATATGAGAGATTTATTATTTCGGCATAAAATATTTATAAATATGAAAAATTTATTTATATTTTTCATATAAACTATATTAAATTTTTCACATACAGTATTGAAATTCTTATGACGAACAAAACGAAAACATCTATTATTTTCATTAAAATATATAAATAATAATTATTTATTATTTAATAAATTTTAAAATTAATTCAAATTTCAAACAGGACAGTAAAGATCAGCTGAACTAGATGATCTTTTCCATTATTCAATTTTACATATTTTTTAAAAATCCCAAATATTCTAATTTGGTTTATTATTATTATTGATGTAAAATATTAGGATCTGTATATTATTATAAATATATTTGCCATCAGTAATTACGAAAATATAACGATTCTATTATTTTCAACAAAACATTCTCTACTGCTGTTAAGCAGTTCGCGTATCTTATGACTTTGCGCCCACACAAATTTGCTAAATTATCAATAATAATGAATTTACTTACGTTTATGAAATTAGTTTGAGTGCATTTAATTAATTTAAGCCAATGAATATCCGTTGTCCGATACATTATAGTATCTTACTAATTAAACATTTAAGCAATCCAGTTTTTGCATTTATTATGTTTATTGTTTGCTTTTGTCGTATTCAAGTGATACTATATTACATATTCCATTTTTTTATTTTTAGCTTATATAAAATATTTTTAGGGAAAAGAAGTGTTTTGTATGCTTTTAATAAAAAAGTATTTATAGTATCACTTTTATATTGAGATTATTATATTGAATTGCTGAGCATTATGAGCTTAAGTGTTCTGCACAATTTCCATATCTAATATTGAGCTGATGCAAAATTGTGTTCCGAGTTACATTACGAATTACGAAAGAAAATGTGGAATATATTTTTAACATTGTCTTCAGCCATTGGAAAGAAAATGTGGAATGTACAATTCGAATTATGAAAGAAATGTGGAATGAATTTTTACCAATGGCTGAAGATAGAAGTGGCCGCGTGGTAAAGCTGCGGCTTACCACTCTGGAGGATCCAGATTAAAATACGGGTCCCACACCTCCAGTTTTTCAGGAGGGGTCCGGGCCCGGCTCTTGAACTCCATCCTTCAGCCATCCGGTTGGCCCCATCATGGGTTTTGGCCAGCCTGTGATGGGCTCTATAGGTGGCCGCCGCCAGATAACGAAAATCCCATGAGGATATGGCGGCTTAACTAACCTAAAGACAACTCACTTTTGCCCAAGTTCGTGAGAAATGATTTAAAGAATGTTCCTCTTTTTTCACTAGTGGTCTGCCAAATTTCTGGAAGGATTCTTTCCTTTTTCTTTTCTATACTCTTCTCGTTTCGTCCTTCATTTTTCAAAAAATTACGCTTTTGAATACGTCAATGTTTTTACTAATCACATAAGATATATAATGAGAAATACATCAACATGGATAACAAATGTATAAAGCAGAAAGAAGTTTGAGTCCTTTTACTTGCTCATGCATAGTATTACCATAATAAAAACCCATTGAATTTTTGTCACATTATGTAGTCCTTCCACTTGCTCATGCATAGTATTACCATAATAAAAACCCATTGAATTTTTGTCACATTTTGTCAGTTCGATTGTTATCTTAAGAAAATCGAAAGTTTTTGAAAAATTCAATAGAAAGTTTCTTGTTGAAATTATACTTCTCACATGCGACAGTAGCGATTTTGCTTGCATAAATTTTATGAACAAAAGCAGAAAAGTATATTTCATATCGATTCTAGCATTGTTTTATATTAACGTCTTATTGCAAATTGCAGAATCATCTGTCAGGTCTCTAAATCCCAGTATTGTAGATAAAGCACTGCAGTGGAACCGATAATCTAATAAAAACAGAAAATATTTAATATAAGAAAACTGATATAATTTTAAAGTACAAAAATTTAACTGAAATTAAATATAAATTACATTAAAATATTTAATTAATCGGAATATTCAGTGTTTTGGAAAATTTTAATTTCTAATAGTAGTCGCATTACGCTATTTTTATTTTTAATAGTTTGCTAATTTATCATAAGAGAGTGCATTAGAACTCTATTTGATCTCCACCTAGCATACTAGCGAAAATTTTAAATCCAAATTGCTCAACCTCCAATAGTCCAATTTCTACCGTCGGCCGGATGGCCGTATGGTAAAGCTATGGCTTACTATCCTGGAGGATCCGGGTCCCATACCTCCAGTTTTTCAAGAGGAGTCCGGGCCCGGCCCGTTGAATCCTATCCTATCCAACCATCCGGTTGACCCCATCATGGGTGTTGGCCAGCTTGTGATGGGGGCTATAAGTGGCCGCCTCCAGATATAGAATATCCCATGAGGATATGGCTTATAAGTGGCCGCGGCAGATACAGAATATATACAGTATATGAGGATTTGGTGGCTTAATCAAAACTAATCTAACCAATTTCAACCAATTTTTTTAATTCGTCTTATTGAGATCTTTATTGCTATGGCGGAATAAAATTTATTTCTGTGTACTATAGGTCCCTTTTTCATATAATACTCATTCGGAATAGTGTTAAAATGTAAGCTGCGAGTAATGCCCAAACCGCAGATTTTTTTGTCAAGAGGTATGTACTCCATTCTTGAAAAATACTGTGGCAGGGCGAAACAAGCCTTTCCACAGGCTGCTCACCCCTGAGGAGGGGTCAGCCGGATTGTGGAGGACGGGGACTGATGGGCTAGCCCCAGATCCCATGATAAATATTTTCAAGGGGTGGGACCCAAGACTCGAACCCGGGCACTTCAGAGTAGAAAACCGAAGCGTTTTCACGCGGCCAATCCGGCGACTCCAAACCGCTGATTGAATGTTGATGAAATTGGCCTTAGACTCCATTCGATTTTTTATCGTCAGATATTTTAATATCTTCAACGGTTCTTGAGATATTTGCGTATTTATACCAATATCTTAAGAACCGTTAGGACTAATCAAATTTTTTTTACAATTTTTTGTTGTTTTCGGATCTTGAATCCACAAAAACTTATATAATGATTAATAAAAACATGATCCTAACACGATTTTACGATGCTCTATCTGATTTTGATAGTTTTAACGATTTATCGACAAAAACTTGAGCTTGCTCTAAAACAGAGGTGGGCAATTATTTTCTGCCGCGGGCCGTATAAACAATCTTCAGGATGAAGTGGGCCGTATAAAAACTCAAACGTACCTGAGGGCAAATTTAGCCTTACGGCGCCGTAATTATCTAATTATTAATTATTATTATGTAATTATATAATGAAATTGTTAATGATAACATTAGGTAATCATTAATAAAATCTACTCTGACATAAAATGACTACTGTCGTTCAAGCAAGATTGATTCTTGCGCAAACATATTCGTCACCATCACACCGAACAAGAATAATGGTGGCGCCAATTTATCTGCACACGTTCTTGTCAATCTCATTATCGTGTGTAGCCACTTTTGTGATAATTGCACAGAATATATTCGTGTATCAATATTATTTTTAAAATACCGTATAGTTTTTTCTTGTGTTATTTTCTTAGTTTTTGTTTGAATGCAGAGTTCAAAAGTATCCGTAGAAACTATTTTTTTAATTAGAAACATTAGAAAATAATTCGTTTTACGAATTAATAAATTCAGATAATTTTCTTTAAAAACATAAGTATTTTTTCAAACTGATTGATTGCTAATAACTTATTAGATGAGAATGTTACAAAATATTAGGCACCTACACAAATTTTGTAAAAACAAATTTACAACTAAATGTGAATAGTGAAATTTACTATGTTCTTGGTTAATTATATCATCAAAATTTGGAGTAACTTGTAGTATACTTGTACACTAGCGAGAGTATCCATTATTTTATTTTTTCTTTTCGAGTAGAACTTTTCAAACATGGACCTTGAAACTTATCGTGTTCAACTTTATACGGCGGGCAGTATAAGATGCCTTCGCGAGCCGGCTTTTGCCCACCCCTGCTCTAAAACGTCCCAGGACATGTCATATTACGTGACTTTTTTCGCTTATAACTCAGCAACTGCTTAGCATGGAAATTTCGGACATGATACATTATATTCACCTGAGTTTTTACTGAAATTCTCTGGTTGAGGGATGCTGAGATACGCGCAATTTATTTAGTCAAAAAATTAAAAAAATTTCAATATGATATGTTGTAACCGAGCTTTCCTCAATTTGTATTGCACTAATGAAGCTGAAACTTTGAAGGTTCTGAATGATATTTTCCAGCTTGGAAATTATTAATTTTACGATATCTAATTTTGTTAATGAAATATGCAAATGTTTGTGATAATGAAAAAAAATTCTTTTCATCAACGAGAAATGTTACTTATAACGCGAAATTCAGCCTCAAAAAAGCTCTTATGTAAATATTTTTGCCTGAAACCGTAAATATAGTCGCGTAATTTGCATAAAGTTGTTTTTTGATGAGTTACATGATTTCTCTAGAAACAAAACTAACTGTCCAATTTTAGTTTAGGCTTTTTTTTAAATAAGATTCAGCATCAAAAGTTGTGGAAGCAGCTAAATTTTCATGTGTGGTTATCATAGATGATGATATAATTACATTTATAGTAATTAATTGATTTTTTTGTGTGATATTTTTAAAATAAAATTTGTGTTTGAATGCGTTGTTTTTAAGCATTTTTTCAGGAAACTAACACTTTGCATACATTTAAAGCTAAAAACTAATAAATTTTGCAAAAAACGTATTCGTAAGACATTTTTTGAAATTTTAAAAGTTTGAATTTGCACTTCGTAAATCGAAAAAGAAGTATAAACTAGCTTATTAAAAAATAATCTTTAGCAAAAAAGGAGAATATGTTTTCATAAAAAAGTATCTATAGATGTATAAAGTCTGGGAATAGATGTCGGAAAAACATATTCTGCGCCCTCATTTTTCAGAAATACTGTAAATCAGAGGCAAGTATAGGATTATTACTGGCGGTATGGTTGATGTATTTCTTTCTCTAATGATTTCTTTGAAAAAATTTGGCGCAGAATGTTTTTTGATCTCTAATCCTCCAACTTTTATATTTTTAGATATTTTTTCTGTGAAAGCTCATTGAAAATTGCTCTCAAGCAAAAAAGGAGAATATGTTGGGTCCGCTATACATAGACCTCTAATAATTCATTCAGGTTTCTAGATTCGGCTCGTCAATCATTGTTATCTATAATCCAAGCTTTTTGCATGGTGGCAGGACTTATTTCGCTTTTCCACTTACAAGTTTGTACTCAATAGAATGGAAAGTATCTTCTTAATGGAATGGAAAGGCTCTTTTTTGTAACAGGGCACTCACTCCCTGTTACAAAAAAGATTTTTCCGTATAACAGCAGCCATTCCACCCACAGCATCCTTGATAGTCAGCAAGAAGACTGAAGCCAGAATGGGCATCAGTGAACTAAGCCATGCTATCTGAATGTCAGGATGTCAGCGGAATTTTCCCGGATGTCAGTAGTGGAATGCACTCACTGCTTCTCGACCGATTTCTGCATCTCCCGATTTGGCGACATGCCTTGGCCATATCTGACAACTGTAGACTTCTCGGGTTCTTGAAATACCGAGTCTTCGAACCCTGCAGCAATATTGAGGAACTGCAGGCCAACATCGGTACTGAAATCGCCGTTATTCCTGTCGCTATGCTGCAGGATACATTGCAGCGTAGCATCGTGACAAGCGATCTGAGAACGGCGATCATCTGCGCGACGTGATCTTTAAAATCTGATTGATATAAACTGTGTGAAACTCACATGCCTGTCTAACATTCCTGTATTTGTATATCAGCATCATGACAAGCGATCCGAGAACGGTGATCATCTTCGCGACGTGATCTTTAAAACCTGATTGATATAAACTGTGTGAAACTCACATGCCTGTCTAACATTCCTGTATTTGTATATCGTTGTTTTATTGCAATAAAGTTTCTGTCACCAATTTCAATTGGGTGTTCTTTCTGATTTACCCTATTCAATATTATTCCTTAATATGATATAGCAACAAACAATAATAATAGATTTTCTAAAGTAATTTTCTAATATTCAAAATATTTATATTTTTAAAACATTTATGATATCTATCTTTGAATTTAACTCGGGAAAACTTGTATTCAATTATCATAATAAAGAAATTAAGATAGAAAAATGCAATCTTTCTACCAACCTCAAACACGTATCTTTTGGTAATGAGAATCGTTCCAAAATAATGAAAACCAATTGGTTCAGCATTGATCCTTTTCATAAATGTTATGACCTGAAATTATTCATAATGTATTTAGAATAAATTTAAATATAATTTTGATTTTAAATAAATGTAATTAATGTATAAATATACAGTCAATCAAAAAAGTATTGGGACACAACAAACTGTCAATCATTTATTGAAAAATAAATAAATAATACACTGAAATTAATACTGTTTTCACTACAGTCACTATATAGAACTAAAACAAAGTTTTTAATCTAAAAATTCAAGAAAAATAATATGAAATAAATAAGAAATGCCACACATCTTGTGTTCAAAATGAAAAATCGCTCAAAAAAAGTATTGGGACATAGAGGAAAAAGTCCAAGAAATATCAATAATTTGGCAGAATTGTCATTTAAAGTGTACTATATAAGAGATCTGAAATTGGAGAAGTTCTGTAAATAATCCCAGTCTAAGTTTACTGTTATCCAACCCAAGTTTTTTGTTTATGTTTCTCAGTGACTATATATTTGACGTCATTACATTCCTAATTTCAAAATATTAGATTTGTTTATGTATTAATGTGCATAAGAAGAAAGGGGGCGTCATTTTCTAATGTTGCCTCAGGTGACAAAATATATAGATCCGGCACTGGTTCTTGCACATAAAAAATATATATGTATTTATTGTGTGTAAGAACTTTATTTATACAAAATATGCTGTATTGTTTTGTAGTATTAAACTGTAAGTAGAAAGAATTTATAAAATTAAACTGTTATGAAAATGAGGAGGCGTACCAATTTTTTATGAAAAAAGGGGGGCACAGATACAGAAAGTTTGGAAACCACTGCTGTACGTGAAAGAATTTGTTTATATGTAACGGAAGAGATTTCAACTGTTATGACTGACATGAGATCTTTCTTGCTTAGGTGATTAGGTGCAGCAGGAGAGAGAATATCATGTAGGTCGGCTGTTACTGTAAATTGAAGTATGTAAAATAAAAATTTCAGATATTGCCTTTTAGTATTGACTTATCTGTAATAGTTCATTCTTTGGGTGGGATTTTTTTCGGACTAGCCAGTCTTCTATTTTGGTTTTTAATACAATGGAACAACAAGGTTGCACTTTATTACATAATAGTAATGATTGTATCTTTAAATTACTGCTAAAATAACTCATTTATTATTTATTTTGCCATTGAAGTAAACCAAAACAAAAATAAATAATCATTATTATATTTCCGTTGTATTAAAGGCAAAAATGGACCGTGGTAAAAAATTATAACTATTCGGTTAAGAATAATGACAGATCGTTAATCTGACCTCATTTAAAGGCAAAAATTGGTTTGATTTTTATTCAATTATGCTAATTTGATCGTAATATTCATTATTTTAATTTTCTAAAGTAAAATTCGTAAATTCTGAAAAATGTTTTGTCAAATTTGACAGGGCCCCTTATATTTGTTGGACTCCAAAATGGCGTCTCCCATGCTCATGCGTAAGTACGACTTTGCCTGTAACAGATTTAAACTGTTCAAAAAATTTTGAAATTAATTCGGTAAATTTATCGATTGGCATATAAGAATCAAAACTGGCCCGCCTATAAAAGTAACAGATTTATAAAAAATATAGAAAATATAAGAATAACACAATATATCATGTTATTTTAAAAATTAAACTTTACAGGAAATGTTAAAAATGAAATAAATTTCGAATTTTAAATTAAGATTTACATCATTGAATGATTTTAGTAAAGAAGAAAGGGTTAATTTTAACAATAACTTAGTGAGAGAAAATGAAAATAATTTTAGGTAAGAATTTTTAGGTTTCTAACACTGGAACCGAGCATGGGAAATTTCGCGTAGAATATATTATATATTTATGGTACAAATAACTAAATATTTATTTCAAAATTTTGATATATTAAAAATGAGTCAATACATAAGAATATAATTCCAAATACAAAAATCAGAAAGTAATTATAACGACTATACAATTTATTTATAATTAAATACATGTTGCAATTATTACAGAAAATAACAAGTTTTATAGTACAGTAGTTTTCTTGATTTCTTCATTACGAAATCATTAATAATATCGTTATATGTTACAGATTTTATCAAATCACTTTCGATTGAAAATACAGATTAATTTTCAGATATAGTTATTCGATATTTATTTTTGATATCCCGTAGGGGTCTCCGTTTTTATGTAAGGTGTTTTCGCTCAAATAAATAAATAAATAAATATAACTATCCTTAAAAAATTGCATTCTTCTCCACAGTTATTTATTGGCATTTTCAAATATAACTACAGGACTGTATATAATTTAAAGGAGAACATTTCTAATTCTTTTTCATATATCGTTGAATTCACACTAAAAGATATATATGTTATGAACAAAGTGATTAATACGATCGATACATTTTGTTAACATTAATTAAAACAGTTAATAATATTTACCTTTCAAAAATATTCTAATTTGTGAAATTTTGTTATAAGATATTTGCTAGTAGTGTTGAACCTTTTTTACTATGCCAGCTATTTTTCTATACTAATTTGTAAGTTATTCGACGATCTATTCTCATATATAGATCATATTTCCCCAACCTGATATCTGATTAAAAACTATGCAATTAAATGCGCTCATTCACTTCGGAGGACCTACTCTCTTAGCCTAAAAACTTTAAACCGAAAATTAACGGTAATTTGTTAATTGACATCATAAAAGGAGCTTTGTTAGTAAGACTGATCTGTGTTTACAACTCGCGCTAATCGAATCTTTTCTCGCGCTAACCGAATAACGGTATCAATTTTTTAAGTCGCGTTAATCGAATTTGCGCTATTCGAAGTCGCGCTAATCGAGGCCTATCTGTATTTTAATTACTATTGTATTTATACATAACATTGTACTATAATGTAAATATTTATGTTTTCAACTTTTATTATTTTTATTTTTTATTTTTAATTTATATTTTTAAACTTCAAACGTTCTATTTAACGTTCTTATATTCTAAAATCTGATACATTCAAATTGTATCTGAAGATGACTTAATAAAATCAAAAACGCTTCTAAGTTTTTGTCTGTTTTTCCACTTTAGAGTAGTGCTACTTTGAACTATAACTTAACAATTAATTTATATTAGTGCTTCATTTATAACTTTAAAATTTAAGCTAATCAACATTATAAATAGAAATAACCTCTCTCTCTCTCTCTCTCTCTCTCTCTTTCTGGTTCTATAGGCCACAGGGGCCTATGATCGCCTTAATAGCTGACTTCCATTTCATTCTATCCTGCACCATCTCCTTCCAGTGTTCCCCATCCAGTCCTGCTTCCTTAAGATCCCCTATGATTCCTTCTTCCCATCGGAGAGGTGGTCTTCCAATTGGTCTTTTTCCACTAGGTTGGCCATTCGTGATTCTGCACACTCTTCTGTTCTCCTCTGCTCTTGCTGCATGCCCAGCCCGTCTTCTTGCTCTAATGATCTGTATGATGATATGATTATTGTATTTTTTTCTTAGTTCTCTGTTATGCAGAATCCTCCAATTATCTGTTTCTTCATCTTTGTTTGGTCCAAAATAACGTCTCTGTTCTTTATTAATATATTAACATTTTTAGTATAAGAATGATTAAAAATCTCTTTTATTTGTTTCAATAATAAGTTTGAAACAAGTAACAATAAAAAATTTTACTTAGGTATTTTTTAAACAATTATATTATTTGTTTGCTATTTATATTGCTTTAAATTTATCTATGTTGTAAAATTTCAAAGAAGTTTATAAACTTATTTGAAAGCAATATTTATAAATATACAAATATATTTTTAGGGCATACCAGGATTACCTGGAATAGAAGGAAGACCAGGACAAAAAGGTGAAACTGGTGATTTAATATATCCTAAAGATTCCAAAGGACCAAAAGGCTCCCCTGGTGATCGTGGAATAACTGGAAATCCTGGAACACCTGGTTTTGATGGTTTCCCAGGAACAATAGGATTTCCAGGATATCCTGGAAAGAAAGGAGAACAGGTAAATATCCTAATATTTTTAATATAATATAACTAATGGCCTTTCATGATGGCTATTAGGATTTTTTTCTCATATTTCTTATTTGTAAGAAATATGAGAAAAAATTTTGACAGCCATAATGAAAACATCATACTCATATCTTCTTGGGAAAATGAGCAGTATTCAAAGAAAGAATATTTCCAGGATATAAACACCTGAACTCCATAGGTGGGAGGCTTTAGGACATAAACTACATTAATGGATAATTGTGAAATATTTAGATCAGCTTAAAGAGGAATTAGTATTTCAACTGAACTTTTGATAATGTGTTTACTTCCTTTATAATCACCAATCATCTTGGCAAGTTTGATAAATTTCACTAAATTTCTTACTTTTATCAGTGATTTTTTTCATAATTCTTAAATGATGTTGACAGATTTGATAAGCATGTCAGAATTTCTCATTTTTTACCAGAGATTATGTATAATTCCCAAATGAATTTGGTGAGTTTGATAAATATCACTGAATATATTACTTTTAAAGCAATTTTTGCATAATTTCCAAAATGTAGTTCATAAATTTGATAAATATCATGAAATTTCCCACGTTTTGTTGTTTTAATTAATAATTTAATTATAGGATTACTGTATTTCACTTTTACAGTAGCTTTTTAGAACTCATTCACCTTTAACTTTGATTATTTCTAGCCATTTTGATATGTTTTTAACATCATCTTCCATCCCCCTTGCCAAATCGGTGTCTCTTTTCAAAGGAGATGCTTTCCAAAGTCTTTTTGAGGATGAGCCTGGATGTATGCTTCTATGTTTAGGGGCAAATCGATAGCTCCCATATGATTATTGTGGTAAGTTGTTGCAATACCATTCCAAATCATCACAGAGGGAATTATCTTTACTTGATGCTTATACATCATGCTTAGTTCATCTCAACAAGCCATATAATCTTTCCTTTTTGTCATATACAAAAATATCAGGATTATCATGTTCAAGTTTTATGTCTTTATGGTACCAATTCTGACTTCCACACCTTCATTTATGATTATTTCTTGAATCAAGTGAAATCTTATTTTCTTTGACTGTTAAAGCCGAACTTATTACATAAATGAAGATGAATGCAATGAACTACTTCATTACTCAACAAGAATGCATTATTTATCAAATTTACCATCCTAGACTGGTGATCATGCATAATGTCCAGTAAATTTGATTAAATAAGTACAATTTATCATGCTTACCACTATGATCTAGCAAATATCCATAATCACTGGTAAATGTGATTAATTTCCAATATATGAAATAAATTTATCATTTTTACCAAAATCATTGCATTTTTACCAAAATCATTGCAACCATTGATTATGCACAATTACTTGTGCATAATCACAAGTAAAATTCATTGAATTAAAAATTAATCATATTTCAAATTATCCATTGTAATAACATTTAAAAATTGTATACAGTCAAACCTGTTTTTATGCGGTCCATTTCTGTGCGGTTTTTTTTTGTGTGATTGTATTATCGTGTGTAGCCACTTTTGTGATAATTGCACAGAATATATTCGTGTATCAATATTATTTTTAAAATACCGTATAGTTTTTTCTTGTGTTATTTTCTTAGTTTTTGTTTGAATGCAGAGTTCAAAAGTATCCGTAGAAACTATTTTTTTAATTAGAAACATTAGAAAATAATTCGTTTTACGAATTAATAAATTCAGATAATTTTCTTTAAAAACATAAGTATTTTTTCAAACTGATTGATTGCTAATAACTTATTAGATGAGAATGTTACAAAATATTAGGCACCTACACAAATTTTGTAAAAACAAATTTACAACTAAATGTGAATAGTGAAATTTACTATGTTCTTGGTTAATTATATCATCAAAATTTGGAGTAACTTGTAGTATACTTGTACACTAGCGAGAGTATCCATTATTTTATTTTTTCTTTTCGAGTAGAACTTTTCAAACATGGACCTTGAAACTTATCGTGTTCAACTTTATACGGCGGGCAGTATAAGATGCCTTCGCGAGCCGGCTTTTGCCCACCCCTGCTCTAAAACGTCCCAGGACATGTCATATTACGTGACTTTTTTCGCTTATAACTCAGCAACTGCTTAGCATGGAAATTTCGGACATGATACATTATATTCACCTGAGTTTTTACTGAAATTCTCTGGTTGAGGGATGCTGAGATACGCGCAATTTATTTAGTCAAAAAATTAAAAAAATTTCAATATGATATGTTGTAACCGAGCTTTCCTCAATTTGTATTGCACTAATGAAGCTGAAACTTTGAAGGTTCTGAATGATATTTTCCAGCTTGGAAATTATTAATTTTACGATATCTAATTTTGTTAATGAAATATGCAAATGTTTGTGATAATGAAAAAAAATTCTTTTCATCAACGAGAAATGTTACTTATAACGCGAAATTCAGCCTCAAAAAAGCTCTTATGTAAATATTTTTGCCTGAAACCGTAAATATAGTCGCGTAATTTGCATAAAGTTGTTTTTTGATGAGTTACATGATTTCTCTAGAAACAAAACTAACTGTCCAATTTTAGTTTAGGCTTTTTTTTAAATAAGATTCAGCATCAAAAGTTGTGGAAGCAGCTAAATTTTCATGTGTGGTTATCATAGATGATGATATAATTACATTTATAGTAATTAATTGATTTTTTTGTGTGATATTTTTAAAATAAAATTTGTGTTTGAATGCGTTGTTTTTAAGCATTTTTTCAGGAAACTAACACTTTGCATACATTTAAAGCTAAAAACTAATAAATTTTGCAAAAAACGTATTCGTAAGACATTTTTTGAAATTTTAAAAGTTTGAATTTGCACTTCGTAAATCGAAAAAGAAGTATAAACTAGCTTATTAAAAAATAATCTTTAGCAAAAAAGGAAAATATGTTTTCATAAAAAAAGTATCTATAGATGTATAAAGTCTGGGAATAGATGTCGGAAAAACATATTCTGCGCCCTCATTTTTCAGAAATACTGTAAATCAGAGGCAAGTATAGGATTATTACTGGCGGTATGATTGATGTATTTCTTTCTCTGATGATTTCTTTGAAAAAATTTGGCGCAGAATATTTTTTGATCTCTAATCCTCCAACTTTTATATTTTTAGATATTTTTTCTGTGAAAGCTCATTGAAAATTGCTCTCAAGCAAAAAAGGAGAATATGTTGGGTCCGCTATACATAGACCTCTAATAATTCATTCAGGTTTCTAGATTCGGCTCGTCAATCATTGTTATCTATAATCCAAGCTTTTTGCATGGTGGCAGGACTTATTTCGCTTTTCCACTTACAAGTTTGTACTCAATAGAATGGAAAGTATCTTCTTAATGGAATGGAAAGGCTCTTTTTTTGTAACAGGGCACTCACTCCCTGTTACAAAAAAGATTTTTCCGTATAACAGCAGCCATTCCACCCACAGCATCCTTGATAGTCAGCAAGAAGACTGAAGCCAGAATGGGCATCAGTGAACTAAGCCATGCTATCTGAATGTCAGGATGTCAGCGGAATTTTCCCGGATGTCAGTAGTGGAATGCACTCACTGCTTCTCGACCGATTTCTGCATCTCCCGATTTGGCGACATGCCTTGGCCATATCTGACAACTGTAGACTTCTCGGGTTCTTGAAATACCGAGTCTTCGAACCCTGCAGCAATATTGAGGAACTGCAGGCCAACATCGGTACTGAAATCGCCGTTATTCCTGTCGCTATGCTGCAGGATACATTGCAGCGCAGCATCGTGATCAGAACGGCGATCATCTGCGCGACGTGATCTTTAAAACCTGATTGATATAAACTGTGTGAAACTCACATGCCTGTCTAACATTCCTGTATTTGTTTAAATGACAATTCTGCCAAATTATGGCTATTTCTTGGACTTTTTCCTCTATGTCCCAATACTTTTTTGAGCGTGATTTTCACTTTGAACACAAGATGTGTGGCATTTCTTATTTATTTCATATTATTTTTCTTGAATTTTTAGATTAAAAACTTTGTTTTAGTTCTATATAGTGACTGTAGTGAAAACAGTATTAATTTCAGTGTATTATTTATTTTTCAATAAATGATTGACAGTTTGTTGTGTCCCAATACTTTTCTGATTGACTGTATTTATTTTAAATCAACGATTTCTAAACTGGGAGGCGCGCACTAATGCAAAGGGGGAGGCGGCCGGATGGCCAAGTGGTAACGTGTTGGCGTGCCATGCAGGAGAACTTGAGTGCGGCATCTCCTGAAAAGTTTTTTCGGAATGCTGGACCCGGCCCGACGATCCCCATCCGGCCCCCTCCACGGGTATGGATGCAGCCCGTGGTTGGAACTGGCCACGCCCTTTAGTAATCTCCCTGATTGGAAAGGGGCGTAAAAATGCAAAAAAAGTGCAAAGGGAGCCGCGAAAAGTTTGACAGAAATATAATTTTTTGTAATATAAGTGATATGCTATATAATAGATATTAAACAAGCAAGTGCATAGTTTATAAAACAGCGCTAGAACTACTAGCAACAATAACCAATAAAAATAGTAACGTGAAATTCAAATGTCAACACGCAAGTGCATAGTTTATAAAAAAAGCGCTAGAACTACTAGCAACAATAACCAATAAAAATAGTAACGTGAAATTCAAATGTCAGCGAGAGATACCTGCTGTTGCTGATCCAGTTCCATGGAGGTAAGAGATAGATGGAGATGGTGTGTCTATTCAATCCAGGGAACAAAATTGAAGCCGGGGCGGAGCTTATCCGCCACATTGGTTTAACCAAAACATTGTCGGTGCTAATGTTATCCATTGTAGATAGAAGGATTTTTAAGACATATTTTTAGATAGAAAACATGCCAAGTTATGCCGTTGGTTGTAACAACTGAACAGCAAATCTAACGTTTCACAGCCTAATGTAATTTCTTTCAAATAATTTATTTTTATTCACAAAGACAAGGTCAACTCTACCATCTATTGACTGATATTAGCAAGGACTAAGTATGTTTAAGATAAATTCGTTACATATAAATATAATTAATATTATCTTGTCTCTTTTATCAAGTTTGTATCGAAGTTTATCAAGTATTTTCCTTTCAAATAGATATCAAAACAATTATTAACGCAATTTGATATCTGCGGCATATTATCTCCATTAATAAATAGAAATTAAATTTATATAACATAATTATAATTTTTTATGAAACAATAAGATTAATTTAACTATATTAAAACTTTATATAATTATACATATATTTGCTACTATTATAAAAACTGTTTCAATTCAATCAAATATAAAGTATTTGTTTATTAATTTTGATATTACATTATAGGAATTGTGTCTATATTTCTTTAGTAATAGAAACAGTGAAACAATATTTCTACAAATATGTTTTTATGTTTTAGATTTCCAAAAGAAAAGTAGAAGACACAATTGGAGAGAAAATACTGTTCCTTATAAAATTTCCAATTTATCCAGCTTATATGTGAAATATATGTAATACAGATTTAAACAGTAGTTGTCAAGTGATTGAAATATTCACTTTTTGCATAATAAAACCTAAAAAATAGAATGAGATATATTTTTTTTAATGTTTTAATATAATTTCCAGTAGAGTTGCTTTTAAAGATACATAATGAGATGCTTACATTCATTCTTATTCTTCACTTTACTGTTTAAAAATTTTGTTCTGAGAATAAAATTATTTAAAAAACATTGATGAATTTCAGTGAAAAATTTATAAAATTTT
>AYEL01078885.1:0-40988 GCA_000484575.1 Olivierus martensii
TGAAACTATATTGGAAAGATGAATTAGAAAAAAAGGAAGTAATAATGTTTTTAAAATAATTTATATATTAAAAAAATGTTTTCAAATTTCAATTAATGTTATAAATAAACACTGTATGTTTCAGAAAAGCTATTATACAATTATTATTAAAATTTGTTACGTATATTATATAGTTAAGTCTTAATATTTTGTCTCATTTATTATTATAACGGCTTTTATCATGAAAAACGATTGTTATTACAGTTTTAAGATCAAACTTCCGAATTTTTACGATCGAAAGGTGGCCATCTTGGTCAACCCAAAGCCGGCTTCAAGTTTAGTGACGTCATGCCATCTCCATCTATCGCATACCTCCATGCCCAGTTCCCCAGATCTCCCCTGAAAAATCTGGGACCTGGAATCCTTCATTCCATCTCCATCTATCGCTTACCTCCATGCCCAGTTCCCCAGATCTCCCCTGAAAAATCTGGGACCTGGAATCCTTCAGGTTGGAAACACAGCATGCTTCTACCGCATTATCCAACCGATCACTATTAATATTTCTTAGGTTAAATCAAGTTCAACTAAACTTCTGTATCGCACATGGAATATGCTTTATCTGGCGGCGACCATTTTAGAGTATACCACTTTTAGATTGGTCAACACCTATAGGGTCAACCGGAAGATTCAAGGATGGGGTTGAATCCATAGAGATCCAAATTTGTTCCGAATCCGACCCATTCGAAAATTTATTCGGAGGTCCTGACATTGCCGCTGATTCTCTACAATCCAGCTGGCCTCTTCACAGAAGTGGGCAGTTTGTGGCAGGATCCGTTTTCGCATTGCCATTCAATATTGAACAGAATCGACCGCGAAGAAACGCTTTTAGCTTTCTACACTGGAGACCTAGGTTTGATTCTCGGGTTCCAGTCCATGGAAAAATTTATTATAGAGTCCGGGTCCGCCATGTCGATCCCCGTCCTCCACAATCCGGCTGACCCTTCTGCAGGGTTGGCAAACTGTGGAAGAGCCTATTTCGCTCCGAAAAATAATCTTTCGACATTAAATAACTTATTAATTTCACTCGTAATAAAATTTTAAGGACTGAAAACTGGTTAAAAGCTTTGAATGTAGTTATTATAAAACAACTTACTGTTATCTTCTGCAGAGCCTATTTCGCTCCGAAAAATAATCTTTCGGCATTAAATAACTCATTAATTTCACTCGTAATAAAATTGTAAGGACTGAAAACTGGTTAAAAGCTTTGAATGTAGTTATTATAAAACAACTTACTGTTATCATATTGATGACTTCTAATTGATATATGCTAAATATGTATAATTCGTGTATTGGAGTACGAGACTGAAATTAATTAATTATTAAAAAAGATTAGTTATATTTTACAATATAAATATATTATTAATAAGTAAAAGTTGAAAATATTAAACCCACTTAATTATTAGTTGTTAGTTAATTTATAAAAATAATAATTGATATTAAACTCTTTTTCCATTATCATCATCATCATCATTATTTTCAATATTTGCATTTTCATTTACTGTTTGATAGCCATACATGCTTCCTTCTTTTATTTCCTTATACTGTATACTTGTGCTCAGTGGCGGCTCGTGGCTTGAAATCATAGGGTTGCTGTAACTTTCGAAATATACATACACTGATGAAATATGTATAAACTGTATGTACAATGTATACGTATTTGGATAAAATATCAAAACGTAAGGTAAAAATTTTAAAAAATTTAAACATAAAAAAATGTTGTTTATTATCGATAAAATTATACTGTTTTATATAATTGAAAATGTTATGTCTTTAATTATGATGTGCAAATATTTAAAGAGAAAGAATAAACACGATAAGCACTACGAACACGCTATACTGGCGCAATCTGCATATAAACCATCGATAACAATCAATCGATAAAATGCTTATAAACAAGATGCTAAAGTGCTAAAGAGATGACAGATATTAAGGAGAGCAATAATTTCCTAATAGAATACTGATAGCACAAAATAGGTAATGCATATGGAAACAAAAGAAATAGATTTATATACTGTAGCCTATATATATTCAGAAGTATATGGAAAATCAAATACCGAAATAATAATGAAAAATTTATCATAGATTAAATCATTGATTTTGCACTATACAGATATTTTGGTTCAATTATCTGGCGTATCCAATATCCGGAATGCTTAGAAAATAGGCTGTTCTAGAATATAATAAGAGTGTAGAATTCCTGCTCGCATATTTTCATCATGGTAATCGTGTTAAATTCAAATGTTTCGTTAAGCTGAAATTCTAGTTTCGTTTGCTGCTATGATATATTGTACTTCAATCTCCCAAAAAAAATCATTTAAAACTAAAAGATAATATTCAAACAATGTGTAATCTTTTTCGTCTTTTGCTATCCTGAATATGGATTCTTAACTCATATATAATTTATTTTAATCAGTTTTTCTCTATATACAATGCCATTAAAGAAATTTTTAATCTGTTGTTTAAATATCCTTACTGTAATTTGTATGCAAAATTTTTGGATTTTCCTCATTAGAATGAAAAATTATTATTCAAACATAGACTATACAATATCGTCAAAATGAAGCGATTTTAATTTCAACATGGTTACGGATACGGCTAAAATCGGAACTGGAAAATTCGCAATTTTCTGCAAATTTTACAGTATCAATTAAATTAATACATTTAAAGTTATGCATTTTTCAAGTAATTAGCAATTTTATGGGCGATTTTGGCTATAGGGATTCTCATCAACTACAGCGGAACTAGGAATGAAAGCGATGCGATTTGTTATGATTGTAGTCAATATTTAAAGTTATGCATTTTTCAAGTAATTAGTAATTTTATGGGCGATTTTGGCTATAGGGATGCTCATCAACTACAGCGGAACTAGGAATGAAAGCGATGCGATTTGTTATGATTGTAGTCAATGTATAAGCCTATGCCTAAATATGCACTTTTCATATAATTTATTTAGCATTATTTATCTTTTCTGCACTAATTGACACTTTATTAACAACAAATTACAAGAAATAAATTTTTTTAGAAAAGGCAATATAAAAATAATTTCTAAATTTTACATATGCATCATGTTTTAACTACGGGAAACTACTTCTGTAAAATGTATTAAAATAAACCAAAATGCCTTAATTTTGAATGCAAAGTAATTATTTATTTATTTTTTGTCATTTTTAAAAGTTGTTATAGATTTCAGATGAGGTGCCCAAAAAAAACTCATATCCGGGAAATCCAGAGTCCAGATTATTCCGGATAAATGATCTCATATCTGTATCAATATATTATATAATAAAGATATGTAAATAGAGGGCTTACTGTATATTATTAATATCAAGGTAAAAGAAGTTTTTAAAATTTAAATTTACTATACACTTTTTATAAAACAATACAAGGAAATCAACTATTTTATAAAAATGATTTAATAAAATTACAAATATAGACTATGTGATATATTACTTGATACTTTCAAATGTTTTAATTTATAAATTTTTAAATTATTAACCATAAACTGCATATTATTAATATGGTATATGGTTAATAATAATTTAATATTATATGATTAAATTTTTATAAGATCTCAGAGAATAAAAAAATTTTAAATAATTTTTTATCTTTATAAAGGTTGGCTCTCACTAGCGCGGTTTCAGCGCGGAAAACCGCCTTCTGACGTCATTCCACGTGGTCAGAGAGCGGTTTGAGGCTCGGATTTTCGGCGGCGCGGCAGTTGGAGTCGAGGCTGCTTAGACTTAAATCTCGGCTGTAACTGACCGTTCTGCTTTTCGACCAATAGCGACGCTCCATAATTTTACGTCAGATTTCAACACGGCTGGTTGTTCGGTTATCAATAACGTAAAACAGAAATTTTTACCTTATTTACCATCATAATCGTACAGTATACAACACTCAAAGTATCTGCATTCTATGTCTACAAAATGTGGGAAATCTTTACAGCTTTTTTATAATGCACTTTCAAGATAATGTACAGCGCTAATGTGAACTGCTGAGCGGTTTTTCGCGGCAGAAGAGTAAAGCGGTAAAATACCGCTACCGCGCTAGTGAGAACCAACCTTAATACTTTTTATGATCTACATTTTAAATATATTGACTAACCTTATTTACGATCTCACCAACTGCAAAGCCAAGAGTAAATAATAATATTATGAAAATAAATACGAATAACCCAAAAAAGCATTTTTCTTTTAGTTGGCCATAAATTATATAATATAGGCAACAAGCTAAACCATTTGTCATGCCAACGATCATGACCGAAAATAATTTTGAAAAGTCCTCATCTAAGTATTCAACTAATTCGCACATTTCTGCAAAATTATTTTCTACTGATTTTAAAACCATTTTAATGGTTTCGGGTTTTTGTCTGCACTGTTTTAATGCTATGTGGAAGTGTCTGAATCTGTGCAAAATGAGATATAATAATAACAATGCACAACATACAATTTGCACTATTATTCCATAAGTCCAAGTGAAAATTAACTGATAAACAAAAGCACAGATTAAAAAATTGTTTTTAGTTATAGGCATTAAAATTGTCGCCATAATCACAATGAATAATATTACAAAACTTCCAGCAATAAATACGAACAATGCAAATCGTAGCATCCATTTCCTAGCAGTCATTAATTCTCCTCTTTCATTTTTATTGATTTTTCCAAATAGTTGAAGTTTCTTATCTTTTGTGCAGTATCGGCCGATAATGCAAATTAATACCACAAGCACCACACCCATAAGAAACAATTTACCTAATATAATTGTAGCAGAATTATCTTTTACGCTATACAAAAAACCCCCACAGTATTTGGTACACGTTTGTTCGTCAATATAATTGTAGCGGAATTATCTTTTACGCTATACAAAAAACCCCCACAGTATTTGGTACACGTTTGTTCGTCAACAACAGAGACAGAAACGACCCAAACGAGAATCACAACCCACATTAAAATAATAAAAGTATAATATGCGCGAATTAGTTTTGTTTGGCCGCCATCGATTTCGCGGCATTGAATATATTTTAATTCCGAAACCCTTGGCCATAGTCGTAAATGGTTGTATGTAGCAATTGATGCAAAATTCAGTTTCCTCTATATCAACACTTGTTCTCTAATTTTAAAACATGAAAAGAATTTTATATTATTTTAAATTTTTCCATGCGCGAATTAGTTTTGTTTGGCCGCCATCGATTTCGCGGCATGTTGAATATATTTTAATTCCGAAACCCTTGGCAATGGTCGTAAATGGTTGTATGTAGCAGTTGATGCAAAATTCAGTTTCCTCTATATGGACACTTGTTCTCTAATTTTAAAACATGAAAAGAATTTTATATTATTTTAAATTTTTCCATGCAAAATATTTAATGTAGTTTGAAATTACTTACCAAATTACTAGAGTCTTTATCCATCGATGTTTTATGTAATTCTTCATTTAAGGAATTCCCTTAAAATATATGAAAAATTAATTTTAACAAAATATTTAATGTAGTTTGAAATTACTTACCAAATTACTTAAGTCTTTATCCATCAATGTTTTATGTAATTCTTCATTTAAGGAATTCCCTTAAAATATATGAAAAATTATTTTTATATTTATGGAGGAATTTTTAATGACGAAATTTTCGTTCCTTCGACATCTCACTTCTGACAATAGTTTATGGGGCAGGGATCGAAAAATTATAAATGCCCCGTCCAAAATTAAATGGCCAGGCTCTGATATAGGAGCAGTGGTCGACGGGATTGACCGCGTGGAAACGCTTCGGCTTTCCATTCTGGAGGCCCGGTTCGAATCCGTGTCCCACCCCTTGAAAATATTTATCATGGGGTCCGGGGCCAGCCCGTCGATTCCCGTCCTCCACAATCCGACTGACTCCTCCGCAAGGATGGGCAGCCTGTGGAAGGGCTTGTTTCGCCCCGCCACATAGTATTCTACAAGAATGTAGTGTGGCGTCATCTGTTGATAAAAAAAAGATATAGGAGCAGTTTAGACCAGGTTGCTTCAGCAAGATATAGTATATTTAGACGAATTTGTATTAGTGATTTTTCAAGAATTTTAACATTGTGTTTTAAATCAGTTCAGTCTCTGAATAAAATATACAGGAAATAATAGTAATTTGGATTTTTAATATTGAATTTGCATATTTCAAAATATTTTATTTTGAATTTTTATACTTAAAATATTGATATGAGATAAAAAATAATTTCAGAAATTAAAATAAGTTTTCTTTATGGAAACTATTGCTAAAAAATTCATTATATTTCTCTACTTCTGAGTGTTTTTATTTTCTTTCGTATTCTTACAAAAAACAGTATGCATATGATTAAATCAAAGCATTTGGACGATTTGAATTATCCCATTGATTTCCATTTCATTTTGTTTTTCTAACCAATACCAAAAGTAAAACAATCACGTTTTAACGTGTAGATTCAGCTGTCACCAAATTGCAGGAAGGACAAAAATGGCGGCGAGTAAGCAGACGACGCTAGTTTGCGGTACTTTCTATATACAGAGCTTTAGTCATTATTAAGTTAAAGCGCAACCTGCTGATTTTGTCTTTTTAGAGAAACTATAATTTTAATTTAATTTTTATTCCTTAATTTTTTTTGCCACCTGCGGATTTTGTGATTTTAGAGAAACTATAATTTTAATTTAATTTTTATTCCTTAATTTTTAAATTTCGGATAACAACATAAAAAACTTTTGACTGTCGCAGAAATTCGACGGTTAGATTTTTCTAACGATACCCTATTTATTGTCGCAGAAATTATAAAAGAGAATTATATTTTTCTAATGATACTTATAGAAATCAGTACAGTTATTCGACTGCAAAAGGGATATCCTGCCAACCGCGTTTCACTATTAATATATATGTTTCATATAATTATATATAAAATTCTTATACTTAATTTTTCATGGCACACTATCAAAGGTTTAGCGGCACACTAGTGTAACGCGGTACAATGGTTAAAAACCACTGGTTTATCTTGATCAGGACTATGAATTCCAGTCATTGGATCCATGGTATGTTTCTCTCGTAAGTATTGTTTGAGTTGGTTTGATAAGTATAACATTCCATATCCGTTCTCGACCTAAAAGTTCATTCAAAAATAGTGTTCCCAATTTCGTTAGCTTTCCAATTTAAACTGAAATTATTATTATAAAAATTCTTACAAATATAGTATTCTCCCGATTAACCGGGGATAGTCGGGAAATGAATTACCATGGATAATCCACGAAAAATTACAAAAAATTGGAATTTTGGATAATATGAATTTAATATTAAAAATTAAATAAATTGCACACATTACATATATCCAATATTCTGCGATTTATTGAAAAAGAAACAAACTGGCTTATTTGTAACAAGGAATTTGGCAATGTTTGTAATTTTAATTTATATCGCAAATTATTTAAGATATATATTGATAGTAATAAATTAATCTGGGGCATTTAAAAATTCTTTCAGATAGCACATCTAAGATAAAGCATCGAAATTAACCATGGGATTGCAGATTACCACGGATAATCGGGAATCGATTGTAATTAAAATAACTTTTTTTGGAAAGAAACCGGTTATGATCATATTTCAACTCGACAAATAATCTTTTTAAAGAAGTTTCCGATGATCTTGAATTCTATAAAGCGCAAGTCGATCTATTTTCTGATCAATACAACTGTCCTAAGATCGTTACTGTATTTAAATTCAATTGAAATCCGATAATGCTATTATTGAAACGAACAGAAATTAAAGCGCATATAAAATATATTTAAATAAACGATAAAACAATATAAATAAGTTATTTAATTAATCGAAGTTAAAATTATCAACAATTTACCAGTTTTTCTTTTCTTAAAGATGATCCCAAGACACTATTATTGGAAAGTAATCAATTGAACAACGTCTGATTCTAGTGTTCGTCTGTTTACATCGGACACCCGCAAGCGGTATAACGTCATAGTGCTTGTAGGCGTGGCCAACGAGGAAGACAGGCCTTCCCGCGAAGAAATCATGTGACTGTAGTAGTCGGCCATTGTAACTATTTCTGTGCTGTTAAGTGATTTTCTTTTTTACGATTAATTATTCCATAATATGTTATCGCTCATTTTATTTTTAATTTATTTAATCATTTATGTTTTCGTTTTTGTTGCTCTATAATGAAATAAAGGACATATATTTGTCTATCGTATTTTCATAATTGGTTTAATAAAATTACTAAGTTTCAGTTTGTAACTTTGTTATATGAATTTTGATTATAAATCGGGATTTTTTTTGTTATATATTCTATCTAATAAATATACAGTTGATGAGAATTCAATACTTTATTGTATTAAAAATATTAAATTCTCATAAATCCGATATAACTCATTGACATACATACTGTATGTATATAAACATTTTGTTCAAAATTGTCCTTTTTTTCGTATAATTTTCCAGAGAAGATAAAGCATTAATATCATTAATGCTTTCTCTTCTCTATAAGTTAGTCTAAAATTATAGTCTATAATAAGTTAGTCTAAAATTAATATTTAGCTGAAGAAAAAGATCATTATTTATTTATTGACAAAGAGAATAAAATATAGAAATTGCTTTAAGCAATAAAAATTATTTTATTATTTAAGTACTCAACATGAAACTATAATTATTAATTTTAAATTAGTAATATACCGAAGAGAATAAACATAAATGATTCTTAGTATTATTTTTTTCTGATTACAGTTTTATACTGCTGAAAATGTTCTGCTTGCAGCAAATGATATAGAAATACCATTAAAAACTTTAGTTCCTGTGAAAGAAAACTGTGATTATAATATAAGTCTTCATGCATTTTCTGAATTGTTGGAAAATAATTTTGATTTTCAATTAATACCTAATGACTCTTTGCCAATATTGACATACATTAGAGGTTTCACAGTTAGAAAAGTATTGAAATTAAATAAATGCTACATATGCTGTAAATGGCTAACAATTGGATAAAGAAGTTTGATTACGTTAAAGATCTGGATAGAGGACAACTCATTCTTCCTACTAAATCAGTTGTTTACACTGTTTCCATTGTCTGGTACTATATGTCCCTAATAATTATGCATTTCAAAGAAAATTTCATGCATTCTGGAAAACAAGTATCTGTTTTATGTAAGATAGCTTCAATTGAATTAGAGCAGATAAACAAACATTGTAAAAAGAAATATTATGTCAGAATACATTATTGGAAAAACTTAATAGCATTATTCTTATCACATCAAAAATTTTAATAAATAACTTCAGTAAGTTACTAAATAATAAGCATCAGAAAATAAAGGCTAATACTCGATAAATAAGAAAACTTCAATAAATGTTAGATATGCATAAAAAATATGGATTCTGAAATTGTATTGTAATTTTGTCTATTTGATTTTATTTTATTAATATAAATATTACATATAGTATATAAATATTAAATATTATATTATGTTTTAATAATATGAAATTATTTAATACTTTGAACTAGAGTCTATAGTTTGCTTTGAAATAACAAATACTTTGAACCAACCAATATTAAATTAACGAAGTTTTACTGTCTAGAAGAAGCCAATATAATGTGTAGGAATAAGGATGTTGAGATCATTTTATCAATGTAGGTGAATATATTAGTAAAGTTTGTGATGTGTTGGTGTCCAGTTCTATCATAGACTTAATTAGTTTGTTTATTCAAGCACACTTCTATGGACTCACCAATAATTCATTATATACACATTTATTTACAAACCATATAAAAACATGTGAAATACAAAAGTAAACATTCATCTGGAGAGACTGGATGAGATAATGTGTGATGAAATGAGATACATGCAACAAACAAAATAAACTTTCCATGGGAGAGTGACTGCAAGTGCCCACAAAAGAAATGTCATAAAGGTCAACTCGGAAAATTCTAGAAGTTCACCACTGTCTGGTCCTCTTCTGCAAAACCTCTGGGAAATCAAATTCTGCAGAGAATCATGACAAAAGTTCTCTTCTGTTGAGAACCATCAACAAGCTGAAATCTAGGAACCCGCCAAGTTCGGCCTGCTCCAAATGCTTTCCATGAGATTGTTTCCCTCTTTTCTATGCTCTCCTTGCTACTGTCACTCCTCTTTACTTCCGTGTCTGACTGCTCTTTCTTCCCATGGTCCAAAAGTTTATATGCTTGTTTTTCTTCTCCATTGAATTTGAATACTCTAAAGTGTAATGGATGGAGAACAAAGAGATAATTATGCTTAATAACCAACAATTATTCATAATCACCAATTAATCACTTTTATCATAATACATATAAAAATATTATGGCAGCAATATTTGTAAGTTAAAATTATTGCATTTAATTTGATAAAATTTGATTTAGCCAAGTCAAATATAATTATTGGCTTTAATTAATTTCTTGAGTTAATCAAATTTATTTTATTTTATTTTTTTTAAAGGGAGATTATGGTGATTTTGGCCTACCTGGTCCTGATGGCCTTGCAGGAATGATAGGTTTGCCTGGGTTAAAGGGAATTCCTGGTGAAACTTCATTTGGCATAAGTGGATTTAAGGGTGAAAAAGGTTATCGTGGATTACCTGGTTTGCGTGGTTTTGTAGGATTGAAAGGTATTTTATTATTTATATATATATATTTTTAATTATCATATTAATTAAACATTATGTTAAGTTTGCTTATTTATATTTATATAAATGTTATACTTTATGTCAGTGGTTCTCAACCACTGTGCCACAGCACACTAGTTTGCTGCCAAATCTTTGACGGTGTGCCGAGAAAAATTAAGAATGAATTGTATGTATATAATTGTATGAATCATATATTGCAAAATATTAAGAATGAATTGTATTTATGTAATTGTATGAATCATATATATGTATAGTGAAACATCGTTGACTGGATATCCTTTTTTGCGGCCAAATCAGTGTATCGATTCCTATAAATAGAGTATTGTTAGAAAAATCTAACCCTTGAATTTCTGCGACAGCCAAAATTTTTTTGTCATTATTCATAATTTAAACATTAAGGAATAAAAATTAAATTAAAATTATATTCTCTAAAAAGGCAAAATTCGCAGGTGGCACTATAACTTAATAAGTGCCGCCATTTAATGATCCCGTTGTACAAGTATAGCTGCAATCTGAATGTAATAAATAAAAATAAATATAAGCATCTGTTAATAAAAATTCTTTGTTAAATCAAAATTATTATTTAAAATATTTAGGTGTGCCTCCAAATTTTAAAATATTAAAATATGTTCCTCAACAGAAAAAAGGTTTAGAACCACTGCTTTATATAAATAATATAATATCTTGGTATTGTGTTAAATTATACACATGAACACATGAAGTATCAGGTATCATTTTGACACATGAAGTATCAGGTCATCCCATAAATAATGTTGTTTTTTGCATGTGTGGACAAATCAAACAAAATTTACTTGGAACAGATCTTTTAATCATCATAATAAGTGCCCCCAGTACTTACAACCTTCTCCCATTGTTCAACAAGTTTTTGAATGCCAGACTTGAAGAGGTCCATGGATTTCAATCCAAAAACTCAGACAGGATTCAATGCACCTTCTTGACTTTACAAAGTTTACCCAGAAAGATAGTATTTGAGACTGCGAAACAGATAGTAATCAGATGGTGCAAGGTCAGAGGAATATGCTGGATAGGGAAGTTTTTCCCATCCAAATTCTTGCAACTTGGCACAAGTCATTCTGGCTGTGTGTGGTTTCACATGATCACTACACCTTTATGATTAAGAGTGCCAAATGTTTTTCCTGCAAGGCAGTGCATAGATGCTCTAGCTGCTGACAGTAGACATCTGTAATGATTTGGCTCTGTGGCAGAAGCTCATAATGGATTATTCCTTGCATATCCCACTAAACATTCAGTAAAATCTTATGTGGAAAATGTCCAGATTTAGTCACTACTGCAGGCAGAATCTGTTTAGGAAGCCACTGAGTTTGTGCTTAATGTTGTGGTACAGAATCCATTTTTCATCTACTATAACCACTCTTTTCAAAACTGGCTCCTTTTCATGGGAGAGCAAAGAAGTGCAAATGTCCACATGCTGTCACAGATTTTGTGGTGTGAGTGCATGAGGTATCCATTTATCCAGTTTTGACACATAATGAAGGTTCTCTAGATGCCTGTGAATGATTAAATGAAATGAATGGATGATTGTGGCCAATTCCTTGATTGTTGTCTTTGGATTCCTTTTAACAGCAGTTCTTAGCACATCATTATCCTCAACAGATCAGTATATCCGTGAGGGTCTAGTTTCCAAATTGGATTTTTTGAAACCATTCTTGACACTTTCTCACATTCTAGGTCAGTGATGTTCAACTTTTTTTACTATGCGAGCTACTACATTTCAAAAATCTATTAATGCTAACAAATAGGAAGTCATGGGTGGGTATTTTATGATGATCTTCAAATGAGCTGATTATGCAAATGAGGACAGTTGCAAATCCCATCTCATAAACTGTAACAGATAGGGAAAAATTTCTAATTACAAACTTGTTCAGCATTCAATTCTGAACACAATAAAAATTTTCATCAAAATTGGATGAATAGTTCACTCAAAAATGAAATATTTAAATCTGTCATATGTCAATTCCTTGAAACACTCAAAATCAATTTACCCACAAACAACAATTAATGAGGCCATAAAAATTTTCATTCTTGCATAATAACAATAAAAATCTTCAAGTTTGCATCATTACTGTTTTTTACTGTTTGTGCAGAAATTTCTACTGACACTCTATAAGTTGTGAAGAACTCCATCCAACATCAAGCTCAACTGTACTTGGGTGCTGGTGGAAGACATTTTGAGTATATCCTCGATTAATTTTTACTTGTTGATTAGAGTCTGTGCTTTCAATTTATTGATTAGATATGTTATGTTTTAGTATTGGCTAGTTGTTTATGTGTCAGAGATAAATATCAATTTGCATGTGAAAAAATTTTTGTTTCATTTCTGAATGAACATCATCACCAAAATCGCCGCAGATTTACTGAACCTGTGCAATGCAGAAAACGCAGAAAAAAAAAGCTTCTGGTGAGAGATTTGTCGGAAGTTTATTTTTTCTGCATTTTGACAGGACAACAAATGCAGCCTCAAATAAAGCGTACTGAGGCATATAAATAATATCGAATAGTTCAGATTGCGCAGTCAACGATAGCTGGTTAGTGCGACAAAAAGCACATGGAACACATCCGAATGGCATCACAGGATTTGCAGGGAGGCCTTAGTATCTGGTAGGAATGAAAATTAACAATTATGATAAATGTGCTGTTTATCGAATAGTTTACAAATTTTATAAAGAACATAACCAACTTTACTAGGTAAAGGTAATAATAATAATAATGATTGTGATACCAACTGTAATATGCAATTGTTGGCTAAATGAGGTGCAGAATATGATTACTTCAGCAAAACATCCAGCCTGCCCACGAGTTCAGTGGAGCAGGGCAAATCTAAAATGGTCGCACGTCGACGGTCGATGTCAGCCACTGAACATTATCATAGGTTGCCTTGTCCTCAACATTTCAGTGGTTGACAATCATATTTTCCTTTTTCATGCTCCAGCGGAGCATTTTTTACTAGACTTCCAACTTTTTCATAGTGCTAGGTTAAAGGAATAAACCTACCGGCATGGAAAAGGCTTAACAGAACGGCATTGTATTGGGTCTAGCATTAAGGTACAGCTATATGTAAATTCCGAGAGAAACGCAGTACCAGCGTACGAGCCAGGTTCCCTGACCAGGTTCATGCAAAGCCATTAAAATAAACAATAATAAGAAAAACAAGAAAAGCAAAATGTATTTTGTTCATTTTATGTAACAATTTCCAAAGTTTTTGTCCCAATGCTTCCGATAGGCAGAAGAGAGGGTAGAACTGGGCCGAAGACCAACCACTCGCTTTAGCAACCATCAGATTACTAGGAACCACCTAGTCGGCTGGCTGGAAATTTAGTATGATGGAAGTAGCCGATAGCTGAAGTACGACAGTACAGTGGGAAAAAGATTTGCCCTACTAACAATTCTGTTGAGAATTAGGAAAAAAGCAGTATGGTATATTAAAGCGAGTGTAGCATCGAAACAGCAGGCAGTCTTAAGCAGCAGATGTTAGCTGTAATAAGCATAAAAAAACGGTAATATTGAAAATAATAGGAGTCGTTTATTAACGATGAAAAATGAAAAAAACATCGATTGCTATATGTACAAGATTGAATACAACAGAATAATAGAGCTGTTTCAAAAATAATAGATACACATCTTTAAGTAGGTGAACAAATTTTTTCCAATTCATAATGCTGCCGGGCTGAAGATAATCGATGATAACCCAACCACTGGTAGTTATGCGAATACAGGGAACGTAATAGCTTAATCGAACATACGATGTTCGAAAACTCTTTAATAATAGTTATTATTAATGTATGAGCTGATGATGGCGTTTTAACGCTGAAAACATTACTCAATAAAGTTTTTGGTAAAAGTTATTAGATTGATATCTGGTCTGCTCACACGTGCTGTAGAAATTGCTTCATAAGTAATAGCTGGAATGTATAATAGTGCCATGATAGCTGATAGTGATGGCACCGACAGTTTGGAATTCATGCCACCAATGGTTATCCTGTTGGTGTTATATCCAGTTATGGAACGATTCGGTTTGCGGACGAAGACGCCTCGACAGTCAACGGAGAAAGATCGACGAGATATTAGTTATGCAGAGGAAACGCCATGACTTATGACCATGGATGAGGAGGTAATCTTTACAGTATCCAGGGCAGTGGACAGATTGGATGGGCACATTGGGATTGACAGTATGGCGGAACAAGGAGAGAAAAGTATACCATTTACTGGCAGGAGATTTCAGCCAGAGGAACATTGAATGCTCAACATTTCCTCAATCATATGGTGTCAGAGGGGACAGGATCACCAACTCATTAGATCAAATTCAAACAGACTGGCGATTGGTGCAATGGTGGCCAAATCTTTGAACGAGAATTATAGGTACTCATGGCAATCCTGTTGAGCTGGGCGATTGAAAGGGTTGCGGATCAAAACACATAGCACGGATAGGTTAGCGTCGGAACTCAGACTGTCCGATCCTGTGAATATAATGATGCGAGCTGTATGGAGAGAGGATAATCACTTGTCATTGCCAGCTGCTCAAAATGACACAAATTGAGTAAAGTACAACAATAATAGCATATATATATCTATATAAAGTAAGTAGGTAGATCATGTGATTCCGACTATCTGGTATCATATAAGATAACCATGAAAAGCACGGCACAAATAAAGGTACAGAAAATCTGTAAAATGAAGTGGCCAAGGTGTATATAAAGGAATTAACTGTGCGATATCTGCAAACAGGGGAAAATTTGTATCAGTAAAGGCAGTAGACACCCTTCAGTGAACCACTCATCACTGGCCAAGAAATAGAAAGCGGGTATACGTAGTACAAAGTTAGTAAAGGTATATACAGAAATAGGCATGGAAAGGATACATGTCAAGTCGTATGCTTGCTCAAAAGGCTCAAATAGAATAAGGTCAGTGGAAGCAAACACAGATATGCAACAGAAGCAGCTCTGCGTAAACAGGAATAAAATTGTGCAAGAGGAAAACGCGATATAGGTGCCGAACAAAAGGTTATCCTGGTCTAATTATAAAAGCACTGTAATATGCTCAGAAACAACATGCACTGGTTTATAAATAATATATATTCAATAAGTAAAAACAGATCATAAACACATATATGTTCTTGTAGTTAAATGGCACAATCTGTAACCATATAGCATTTAACAATGCTGAAAATGTTAGATTGCATCCACCCAGTTAAATGTAATGCACGAACGTAAAAATTGGAAAGAAGAGAAATAAAAGATGAGAAGGAACAGCAATCAAGAGCGTAAGATGGAATCAAAAACACATAACAAACAGATAATGGGGTGTGCACAAACGCAGGTGCAGAAGAAAGGCATATGGGCATATATAAGAATGCATAATCCTATGAAATAGTGGCAAAATAATGATACATAAAACAGAAAGTATACTTACAGGAATGACGAGATGATATCAAATAGAAAATGATCAGTTGAAATGATAATAGGAAAAAAAAATCACCAGTAGCTAGAGGTAATAGTAGAGGTGTAACAATCAGTCATCAAAATACATAATTTATATGTGGCATAAAAAATATAATGGGACATTCCTGTTAACAGAGGACGATGTTCAAGGATATTGGGAAAAACAAAATACGGATAAATCCAATGAAGATGGCGCTTACAGCATACCGGTTCGAAAAAAGGAAACCGTTAAGCATCGGAAGTGTAATGTAAAAATATAACATATAATAACATATAAATATAACATAAACAACCGCACATCAAACGATATGAAATCTGAAAATCTGCAGGCAGGAATAATTAAATAAATTACCAATAGATAGACTGTCATCCTATAACATATTGAATAATGAAAACAATTACTAGGTACAAATTTAATAATAAATAAAGGAGAAGTAGACAGTTGAATTGAAAGAAACAATCAAATGGAAACAATGAAAAAATTTAAAGAAGCTAGTTAAATGATATAAAGCATAAAACAGACAAAGCATATGTAGGGGGGTCACGAGTTGCCCCCGAACGGAGACGGAGTCAGGAAAAATTCCAAGGAAGTTGGGAGATCGAGCGTGGGACGTCTGTACCTTGTTACTCTCCACCTTGATTTTTCTCAGTCGCGATTAAGACAAATTAATAGAAACAAGAGATAGAAAGGAATTCGAACGAGGGAGAAAAACACCTGTCAAAATAAACATATCGAATTGATGGCAACACAGCGCATTGTATTTTGATCGTCGGGTGAACTCTTGTCTCCCTCATATCAATAAATTGCTGAGAATGTTTATCTCAGGTATCCGACGAATAGTCGTGAATTCGACACCCATCTCGACGAATGTTCTAGAAATAAACATCATCTTTCCCATCCCAGGAAAAAGGTGAACGAAAAGGTCACGGGATTTAAGAGCAAACTTTGCCTGGGGACCGACGCACTTGTTCTCCGGTTCGTCTGTCAGAAAGGATACAAAAATCTTTGGACCGACACATCTGCTCCTTCCCGTCTCGTAACGTCTCCTACTCTCTTTCGCAACCACCATCGATTGTGCGACAGCGATTGCCGAACACAAGTGTCCATAGAATTAGTGTGGATAAATGCTGATCTGTCTATTTTAAATTCTTCAAAATCGTCAGGAAGTGAACCTGCATCGTCTGTGTTGAATCACATAACCTGGACTAAAGACTATATTAAGTGAACATCTGTCAACTCCTCGAAAAGTTTATAAATTGTTTGTGGTAGTTAACGAGGATCCAAACAATACAGGTATCTCTCTTTCTGTTGTGCGCAACGATTGTAAAAGTCATTATGTACAAGTCTCTCTAAATAAAGAAGCTGTTGAATTTTAATTCAACGTAGTCTCGTCACCGTTGTTGAATCCACTCGTTACTCATCCTTACCTGTAACGCGCCGTTTACCGCTCTAGACCAAATGCCTGTCCTATCGACACTGGTCCCGTATAGCAGCGGCCTCCACACATATACTAATTATAATCATAATATAAAAGACATATGCAATTAAAAGAGGTATTCAAATAAAAAACCTATGCAAGAAAACCCATAAGAAAAGAATGCTGTGTGTAAAATAAACGTTTATCAAATTACAGGAAAACTTAGGTAAACCAAAAACAGAATGGATGTAGAGGTGCGGCACACAGAAATGTGACACACGTGAATGGATGCAGCAGATCGCACGAGCCACATAGGGCCTCTATTTCATTGCAGAATAAAATGAGTAAATCTACCATGATGTTTCCGTAATGGACTATCGAAATATATCTAGCATAAGGCAATCAGACAATTACCGAGAAAAGTTTCCCATCGAGAAATTTAACGATTTTCTAAGAGGGAGTGAAGTAACTGTAAAAAGCTGACGAAGGAAATATTAAGAGGATGTCGCACTGGATGTCAAAAAGAACACACCTGCAAAATTTCAACGCTCTAAGATCAACATTAAAGGCATAAGAAGAAAAATAAAAATGTGCATTTGGTACTCGGCATACCTGAATCATATTATAACTGGCGCTGCCGTGCCAGTTATAATATAGGGTGGAAGAAAAGTCTGTACCCTTCCAAATAACTTGATAACTATCATAGATTTCAAAAATCTGTTAATGCCAACAAATAGGAAATTATGGGTGGACTATCTGATGGTGACCTTCAAATGAGCTGATTATGCAAATTAGGACAGCTGCAAATTCTATCTCATAAAGTATAACAGATAGGGGAAAATTTCCAATTACCTGATTATTCAGCATTCAATTCTGAATATAGTAAAAGAAAACTTCATCAAAATTAGATAAATAGTTCACTCAAAAATGAAACAAAAATTTTTCTACATGCAAATTGATATTTATCTCTGACACACAAACAACTAGCCAATACTAAAACATAACATATCTAATCAATAAATTGAAAGCACAGACTCTAATCAACAAGTAAAAATTAATCGAGGATATACTCAAAATGTCTTCCACCAGCACCCAAGTACAGTTGAGCTTGATGTTGGATGGAGTTCTTCACAACTTATAGAGTGTCAGTAGAAATTTCTGCACAAACAGTAAAAAACAGTAATGATGCAAACTTGAAGATTTTTATTTGTTATTATGCAAGAATGAAAATTGTTATGGCCTCATCAATTGTTGTTTGTGCATAAATTGATCTTGGGTGTTTCAAGGAATTGACATATGATAGATCTAAATATTTCATTTTTGAATGAACTAAAAAATTCCCATTGTGTGGTATAAATAATATGTCTGAAGTTCCTCTGAATGCCAAATTGCATTCAGCTAAATACTGAGTGATGCTCATTTAACATTCTTAAACTTTACAACAATGCTCTTATTCTTTTTCCACTTGTGACTGAAGCTCCTTATCAATAGTTTTATTAATCTGTAATAACAGTGACATCAATCAATAAAATCTTTATTAAAATAAAAATTATTAAACTATATTTAAGGGAAATAGAAAGAAATTTTAAAATAACATAAATAAAGTTTCAGAATAAATAATAAAAAAACAATTTTCAAACTATTTCTTTAGACATTCCAGGTGATGTACTGAATTTTCATGTAACTATAAGTATTCATGGACATGCTTCCAGTTATTGACTTACTAGAGAAACCAAAAATTTTGCAAGAAAAGCAATAAATTTTATTGGTGCTCTCTGTATAAATAAGACATCTTCTAAGAAAATTCTCACCATTGTTTATTTTCCTATACATCATTGTCGCAAAGAAACTATGTTTATTTGCATCTTTTGGAAAACTGTACTGTTTATTAATAGGATGTGGCTCATTCATAATGTGATCACTTTCAGCTTTTGATAATTCATCTGGCCAGTGTGCTGGATCATTGTAGTTGACATTTATTTCAATTGAGTTTTCAAATTTACTTTCAGCATTACCAATATTCGCTGCTGTGAGTGTGAGATTATTGCCTAATACTAAGTCTTCAATCACATTACAGTTGTGATCCTGATCTTTTAATTCATGCATGCAGTTGCTCTTTTCTTCAGAAAGTACAGTATCTTCAGTGAGTTTGACTTCAGAATCATTAAATGACAAATCTGGTCAGATATATGTAGCTGAAGAAGTTGAGCCTGCATTATTCCCACTGTTTGACTTAGGACTTGATACTTTTGGATGTTTCTTGACTGCTTCTTCTTGTTGAAGACGTCTTTTTCTGTTTTCATAGCTGGATAACTTTTTGGATGCATTTCCTAATTTTAGGAGTAAGGAAAAATAAAATAAATCTAAAATGTCTAAAGAAAACAAATAAAAACACTATGATACATCATTATAAATGGCAGAAAACAAAAAACACAAGAACAATCTCAGAAACAAAACAAGAATTGACAGCTGTCACTTTGACATTTGAAAAGATACTGAGCAGATACTTTGTTGCCTTTCTAGTGGAAAAATGTATTGAACAGTAATGTCAATATCAATAATAAACTCCACATGAACTTACAATAGATTTGGCAACCGAGCATCTTTGCATGCTATTAAAAGTGACTCTAACATATACAGTGACTCTCATGGTTATTTGTACGAATAGTGAAATCTTTATTTATCCGTAATTAAAAATATATAAAAGTAATTCATCATGTTTATTTTATTATTAATATCTTATTTATCCTGTCCTGTCAAAAGGAAATTTAGAAAAAATTAGCTTAAAAAATGGCATAAATTAATTTAAAAAATATTTAAAAGGAAACATAGCATTAAACGATTTTTCTTACTATTTGGCTTTTGAGTTGTGTTTTTATTAACTAAAGTAAGAAGTGTACATTAGTCATTATAAATAAATCATTCTTTAATCATATACTATTGATTTTGTTGACTTTTACTTAATTTTATTGTGGTCAAATTGCATTGCTGAGAACAGAATTCCTAGCATTATTCTATGGGAAATTGATTCTTGGTTTACAAGTTCTTACTTAACAAGCTTGCTCCAAGAACAAGTTGCTTTGTAAAGGCAAGAACTCCCTGTATTAATTCACATTAAATGATTATATGAAACATATTTGATGAGAAAAAGCATGCCTTCTATTTCCACTAGCAATATTAATATTTCCTGTTATCAAATGTGAATAAAAGAAATAAGAATATATTTTTGGAAGAGTTTCTAAAAAATTTTTTATATGTTATACAGACTAAAAGATAAAATCATTTTCTTTATACTTATAAATTCAAATTTTTTTTAATGATTTTATCTATCAGTTATGTAATTATTAATTGACAATTAATTGCTAATTATTTATTTATTTTTTAAATGATATGGTTTACTTTTAATGGATGTGTATTAGCTGATTAGCTATCATGAAATTCCATCTAATAAGTATAGTTTTCCTTAGCAAATTTAGATTTTAAAGTTTTTCAATAAAAATATTTGATGAGCATTCAAATTAAAAAGTCTAAACATTTTTAAATTGAATAAATAATATCAATTTTTAGGTGAAATGGGTGAACCATTTGATATGAAAGTTCTTCAACAGCTTGTATTGAATAAAGGACCACGAGGATTACCGGGAGGAAAAGGAGAACCTGGAGAATCAGGTGATGAAGGTAGGTAGAGATATATAAATTGAAAATATTGTTGCTAAAAATACATTATTATAAAGTAATTTTATTACAAGCTCATAGAAGAGTAAACATTTACTTTAAGAAGATACAAATTATCAATAATGATTTTTATTGACACTAAATAAATATATACTGTATTTTTGAATTTATGATTGCTTTTATTATATTGTAGAAATGTAAAATTTATATACCGTATTTGCCGGCGTATAAGACGCACGTTTTTTCTTTGAAAATAGGTCTGAAAAACGGGGTGCGTCTTATACGCCGATACTCAGTTTTTGATTACATTCATTTCTGGAAATTTCCTCTATTCGGAGTTATGCGATTTCTTTCTTGTTTCCTTGCGGAGTGTGGGAATATTAGTTACGTAGAGTTCAATGAATGCGCATGCGCTTTCATCGACGATCACAGCTGGGCCTAGCATTTCTCAAGTTTGTGAATGGGTCAAAGCTTCATGGGATGCTGTGAAAACAGAGACAGTGGTTAAATCATTTAAGAAATGTGGCATTAGTAATGCAATGGATGGTACAGAGGACAATTTGTTGTATGAGGACTCAGATGCTGATTTAGAAGAGGTTTCAAGTGACTCTTCATTTAACTCTGGAGATGAGTGTCTGGGTCTTGATGAAGAAGATTAAAAGGTGTTCTTTCCCAGATAGATTGGGTATTTGCAGAAAGTATTTGCTGTTTGTATTACTTTATATTTAAAATACTGTAAATTCATTATAATGATCAGTAATAAAGTTTTATCCTTCAAAAATGTGTATAAAAAAGAGGGTGCATCTTATGCGCCGGTGCGTCTTATACGCCGGCAAATACGGTATTTATTTATAAATTACAAGTGTGTATATATGCTCTAATATACACATTAAGAAATGATCAATAAAGATTATTAGTATTTAATAATAGAATTATACCTTTTAATCAAAGCACTGTTAGCAGTTGAGGTTCTTTCATAAAATATGACAGTGCATATTTTACGAAAGAATCTCTACTGCTAACAGTACTTTGATTAAAAGGTATGGTTATGAGTAGAAGCAGTAGTTCAGAACGTACGTATAATAATAGAATTATTAAAGAAAATGTAAACATGAATTTTAAATGATTGAATAAATTATAATTTTGAATCTTGAAATATTTAGAAATTTAAAATTCTTTAAAATTCTTGAAGACATATTATAATTAATAGTATGAGATGGCAAGATTCCTGTATTTATATTATTAATTATTTTAATGTCTGTATCTTTTAACAAAGTGATTCTTTACTCTTTCACCACTGGCTATTTTTTTAAAGTATGCCTAATTAATATGCAAAAAAATAAATAAATTTAAATTGTGAAATCTCACTTAATTTTTATTGAAATCTTTTGACATTTTTAGTAAATTACATTTTTTGTTCTCTTTTTAACAATGAAGCATGTTTTGTGAATTTTATTTTTTGTAAATTTTCATTACATATATGAGATTGATAGAAACTGATTTTTTATATGAAATTTTAGTCATTCAAGGAAATAGTTGATATTTTTAAATAGTGACAAATTATTTATAAAAAAACTATGAGTTATGTAACATATATTGAAGAAAGTTATATCATATAGTTATTAAAAAAATTAATTAATAATAATTAATTAAAATTAATTTACTTATTAATTACAAAAATTATTTGAAATATCGTCATTTTTATTAATATTTCATATTTATTAACTACTTCTTACTTTGTTTATATAATTTTTAGCAGTACATTTTATAAATTTTTTATTTATATCTAAAAATTCTAACATATACAAAAATAGCCTCACCTGATACATAAACAACTATAATACATTTTCTGTTCCTCTATTTGGACCCTAGTTGGTTTATTGTTGCTTAATACTCAATGCCTTATACACATGTGTAAAGTAGATTTGGCTGCAATTTCCCAGGAAACAAATGGCAGATGTAAAGCAATAAAAGTGCTACACCCATTTAAATGGCCTGAGGGTGTTTTCATTTCATTTTTATGCAATTTTTTTCTAAATTTTGATGAAATTAAAACAAAAAAATGAATGATTAAGTTATATTTTAGTTTATTTTAACAGAAATAATCATTATTTTATAATTATCTACAATATTTTTTAATTTTCAGCATTTTAATTCATTTTATGAAAAATTCAATTTTTTCTAAAAATTTATAAAATATAATTTATCGAATCACATAATCAGAATAATTTTGATAGATTAGACCAACATTTCTAAATTTTTTGGGTTTGCATACCATCCAAAGAATACCAAAATTTCTCCATATCACTACATTTATAAAAAATTTTGGCATCAAAATAAAAAATATTAATTATGTTTAGGTTACTAAAATAATCATAATAAAAGTTAAATATTTAATTTATTTAGAAACAAAATATATCTGTTATCATTACTAGCATTTCCAAAATTATTACATAAAAAAATATATTGCATAATTACATCCCACTTCTTACTTAATCATGAATACTTCAGCCACTGTGAAAAATAAAAAGTGGAAAAATATACTTTAATATACGTGAAGAACTTTCGGCTTTACTAAGCCATCTTCAGCAAATTACACATAACGTATAAATATGAGAATTCAAATGCAAAAAACTTTATAAGAATACAATTTAAGATTTAAAATTAAATATGATATTATAACATTATATAAAAAATAATTACAGAATAAATTATAATTGTATAAAATACAAACTAGAATAAAATGAAATAATAATAAAAATAAAAAATTTAACTAGGCATTATAAGATTGATACTTAAACCAGCCACTTTGGCAATATTATAGACAGCTGGTTGTTGTTTATCACATGGTACCATATGATGCTTTTTTTATTACCAAAAAGGTAAGAATGCTGTTCAAGCAAAAAAAAAGTTATGTGAAGTGTATGGAGAAGATGTGTCAACAGCATGCCAGTGCAAAACTGGTTTTGCAAAATTTTGTTCTGACAATTTCGATATTAAAGATGCATCACTTTCTGGAAAATCAGTTGAATCTGATGATGACAAAATAAAGGTATTGATTGAAGCAAATTATATGAATAACAACATGAGAAATTGCTATAAGATTGACTGTTCATGACCATTTGAAAAGACTTGGTTTTGTTTCAAATCTCAATATTTGGGTTCCACATGTTCTCAAAGAAAGAAAATTGCTCCATCGCATTAACATCTGGGGTTTGCTGCTCAAACATGAAGAAAATTAACCAAATTAATTAACCATATTAATTAACCATAAAATTAACCATATTAATTAGATCAAATAGTTCAGGGAAACAATAGGAAATGCCACGGAAACAAACAACTAGCTCCTTTTGGATTTTTTAAAATCCTTATTGACAATATTTTGAATTTCTAAATGAATTTTTTTTATCTCTAAACTGCTAAACTCTTCTGCATATAAAATTTTCTTTGATAATATTGATGTACATTTGTGAGCAAGAGCTAATATAATGAACTTATATCACATTTACAAGTCTCATACAGTTATTTTTATGGTTTTGTTAGAAAACATTTTCCAAAAGAGTTATGGTTATAGTAAAAAACTAGGCTGTTAATGTGATAGAGAATTCTAAAAATGCCTATTTTTCTCATAGTAATAGGAAATGACTCTAAGGCAAGGAAACAAATACTGAAGGAATAGTATCCTTTTACTGAAATAGTATAGAAAACTGCTATTGAGAAATAAAGCAATAAGAAAAGGATTATTAGAAAGAGAAGGTATCTAAACAAGTTTATAATTTTATTTCCATATCTATATTCTTATATTTTAGAAATTTAAACATAGCAATAGATAATAGTCTTTTTTTTTAAATGGCAGAGTCAAACAGTAACAGTTGATTCTTACAATAGAGTAATATTTAAGCTTATTTAATAAATAGTATTTTCTCATGATTAAAAATAAAAATCCACCTTTAGTTATCTTAAAAAATTAATCTATTTTTCTTCAAAACGAAAAATTCCTGTAAAATGTCTCCATAATAAATATTAAGGAATAGAGTCTAGTAACAGAAGGATCTGTTTAATAAACCTTATTCATCAGATGAGAAAATGATATAACTACTATACGTATTTAATATATAGACATTTCATCCGCAAAATCTGACAGATAAACATTTTTCTTTCATTTATAGAAAGTAAAATTCGTTAAAAATCATTTATTACTCTCAAAAAGTTATTTAGGTTTATTCCAAAATGCCCAGTTTGTATTAATTTTCAAAAAAATGATATAACTACTATACGTATTTAATATATAGACATTTCGTCCGCAAAATCTGACAGAAACATTTTTCTTTCATTTATAGAAAGTAAAATTCGTTAAAAATCATATATTACTCTCAAAAAGTTATTTAGGTTTATTCCAAAATGCCCAGTTTGTATTAATTTTCATTAATATAGTTCTTGTTCACAAAAAGAATAATACATATATATATATTAATATATGTGTGTATGTGTATATATATATAAGTTCAATTTGCTTTGGTTAAAATTTCCTACGATCTCTATTAGCATATTGATATTCATGCTATATATTTTTTTTACTTTTTCGAAATAGTAACTTACCTATGAGCTTTCATAATAATTTGTTTTTGTTTTCAAAATAAATTTTAGCTGAGCAATTTAAACAGATGTGGAATAGCAAGTCTTTAATTCGGTAAATACGTCTGTGAAAAAACTAGGTTCACTGTTGATTTGTAACATTTTACCACTTAACAGATTGATGACCAGAAGACACCTATCCCAGAAGTTTTCTTTGCAATCTTCAACAAGGAATGGCTTGAGTGGATAGGATATTTCATTACCCATATATGAATAAGAAAGATAAAGACAGGTAAGGACAACGGCTTGCAGATCGTGTTCACTGTCAATATCTTCACTAACCAAATCCCTCACCAACATATACAAAAACACTATGTTGGCAGGATTTATGAATGCTATATCCTGCCAACCTTGCACCAACAAGGTTCTATCAACAGTCCTAAGCCAGAGTACAGCATCTCCGGGTTGGAAATCTTTTAGCTTTCTACACCTATGACATAGAAATTCTCCAAAACACCTCAACAGTTCTGAAGTGGATGCTTGTATGACCGTTTTCTTGTGAGGGCTTATACATGTGGGTGTCTTATTCTTTTTCGTCACCGTTGCCAAACCCAGTGGTCTGATCATGTTTTGCGAAGATAGTAATGCAGGTTTTGGCGGTAAAGACGGAGGTGGTTTCTGTAGAAATTTATCACTAACTCCACTAGTTTTAACCATTAAATCTAAGGGACTAATTGCACTAGCTCTCAAGCTATAACAAGATAACGATTTCTGTATGTTTTTGTTATTATCCATAACAGGATGAACACTGTCCAGTGGTTGCCTGGACATCCAGTTTCTGTTGCGTTCGGTTTTCTTTTTTCCCGATACTGCGAATGGTTTCCAACTGAGGGCATTGATAAAAAGCGAATGTTTCTTGAAATTCTGCAGGCTACTTGGTTCTATACACTTCTCCCTATTTCTAACGTTATTTAATTGCTCGTAATGGAAATTATTTAAATTATATTCACCATAGATTGGCTTCCTGTCTCTGGGAGAGAAACTTAAAACGGTTCCCATGTTTGGTTGATTTTAGGTCGGAGTTGAGGTCACAAATGCAAAAATATACCTTTAGACGACATAGTTGGGATTTTCAATGGCTGACACCTTCTACTATAGCAGCAATCGAACGATTTTCTGAATTTGATGTTGCTATGACTACGGCACTTGCGCACTTGTTCATTGCGGCAACATATTGATTGAATAATTGTTTTTTTCCTCTGGTATTCCAACCCCTACATACATATCCCCGGTTGGGTTAACAAAACAGTTTGGAAAACATTTTTTACTGATCACGATTACAAGCTCTTTTGTAAATATCATTGATTACTATCAGAAAACATAAAACGAAGCATTCGTACGAGCGTCATTCATAAGCATCCATATTAGATTACGGTCTGTTGACATATCATGAATGAATACTGTAGCTCTTTTCGAAAATTGGAATTTATTCACGTATAAAATATACATATGCTGTGTTTATGATAAAATAATTTCAATTTAATAGTAGGTACAGTATCCATACTTAAATATTCATCTATACTTTGCAGAAATGAATTATAACTTCATGTTTTGCTGCTTTAAAACTATCTACAGATCTAATGTCATCTATGAATTTGTAAAAACTGTAGAGACTTTTGAAATATTTTATATTTTTAATATCATAAACTTTCTAAATATATTAATTTATATTAAAAACATTTTCTAGGACAGTGTATTTTAATACATTCGTTCGATGTATTTATTAAGTTTATTTTATCAATACAAAAATATTCAAATATTTCTTGGAATATAAAAACAATAATTAAATCGAATAAAATTCCCTTCTGTTTAATGTTTATTATTATTTTTTTGAAACATTTTTTTAATTGTTTAGCAAATAATTTTGTTTTTGACAACATTTATCATTGATTCCGATAAAAATCGATAATTTTGCACCGTTAAGATGTATTTCTTATTCGAAATTGTTAAGATTTTTAAGAACTCGAATTTTTTTTCATCTTGAATTCCGATTAGGTAAATTAATTCTAATTGTGGGAAATGCCATGACTCATCTTTACATCTTTCAAGGTGAGAGTAAGTTAATTATCGATTTTTTCTTTTTTTTTTTTGTTCGATATGATTACGATCTCTTAAAGACGGTTATCTTTCCCTTTTAGTTGCTTTTAACCTGATTTTTACCAAATTAATATTCTTCTGCCGTTACAGAGATTAAGTCAGTAATTTGCATGTTTAAAAATGCATAATAGGCCATAAGGGTATAAGGTGTATTTTAAGAATAATGTAACACGTTCTGCATTTTCTAATGGAACAAAAATTAGTTCAATTATTACTGCAGTAGCACGCATCAATTTCTTCGTCCATTAAATTAGAATTGTAATAAAAATACTGTTTAACAATTCATGATATTTAAAAAATTGCGTACATTTAGTATTTTACACACATATACCACAAAAATGCTATGTATTTCACATTTTTTCATAACTTGAGAAATTAATAAATAAATGTAAATTTACAAGATATCGGTATTTGAATTTGTTTTTTCACTTTACTCTCTCTTGTATACATCAGTTATATAGAGAAGACATTTCCACTTTCAATTAAAGAAAAATTAAAAATCATTTTTGATTAGATTGATTTATCAATCAATCTAATCAAAAGTGAGATAGGTAAATCAATTTTTGATTTACATACCTATCAATTTTCAACATCTTATAATGAAAAAAAGTAGCATGTATAAACTCCTTACGAAATCTTTAATGATTGAAATTAATTCAAAGTTAATTTTTTAATTTTATTTAAAAATTGGATGAATTTTATCTAAAACAATACAGTCATAGCTCTTACTTTATGTCTTGTAATTAGAATAATTTCTCCATAATAATGCAAAAATGTTAATGTAACATCATTTTGTCTGCATTAATTTAGGAAGTGTAAAATGTTTAAAAAGTAATTAAGAAAATCTGAAACACAATCAATGATTTTAATGTCTGGAGTTAAAAGAAAAATCTTACTAACTTTCAGATAAATGAACTTATTCACTCTTAAGGAGAATTTTGACACAGAAGCTTAGAGGAAATAGCATCTTCATTTTTCATTTTTTTTTTCTTTCGATTAATTCTGAATAGAAAACTGAAGTAATGCCAACTTATGTAACTTCGAGAGATGGCCAAAATCTTTTATGGGTTTAGAGGAATTTTATTTTTAATTAAAATCTGTTTCTTTCTAATGTCTTCCTGTATTATTTATAACCAAATCCTTTAAGAATTAAGATATAGTTTGACAACTAATATTAAATCAGAATTTATTTTCTTAACTGATTGAATTTAATAAAATTTATAAAACAAAATATATGTTTTATTTATATATTTACATATGTTATATATTATGCTGTAGAAAATCCATTTTAAATTTTACATCTCACAAATAATCCATAACCAGAATCATTTTATAAAATGTCAGCTTTTTATAAATTGTATATATGAAATTTATAAAACAATTATTTTTGAATAACAAAAATATTTGGTAATACAAAATTGTAAGTTTAAAAATTATATTTATATTTTTGATCTTGTCAACCATGGAAATTCCTGCAAAAATAGATTTAAATATCAAAATTCAAAAAAATTAATTAAAATAATATTTAATTTTTGTAACTAAGTGTATCTACCTGTGCTTTTCTTTGAGCAATTGGATCTACTGCTACATTGATAACACATGGTTGATCTATAGTTTTCAGACTCTCTGTTAGTGCTTCTTTAAGTTCTTTAGGATTGCTGGCATAAAATCCTTTACCTCCAAACATTTTGCTAATATTTTCATATCGGGCTGATGGTAGAAGTGAATTTGGAGGAGTCCTAAAGATATATTTTATTATTATTTGGATACTGAAATATAAATCGATTTAAATTAAAGCCTTACCCAAGTCCCACGTGTATGTTTTCATCTTCAATCATTTTCCAAGCCTCCTCAGACAATCCATTATAAATTCCATTATTGTTGATGATAATGACAATAACTGGAAGTTTAAATCTAAAGCAAATATAAAAGTATTTTAATTTTTAAAATAATTGGAATGATTAAATTATTAATTATAATGTTAAGAAGCTGTGATATTACAGAGATAAGCATGAAAATTTTATGATTTTCAAGAACTATAAAAAATTTCCTAATTATTCTTTCCAAATTATTAAAATTTATAATTTATTTAACATAACTGAATTCTTTATTTCACCTATTAATTGTTTCCATTTCCATTCCGGAAAATCCAAATGCACTGTCACCCATAATGCAAACAACTCTTTTATGTGGATAGTGATCTTGGCACCATAGTGCAGCAGCCACAGTAAATCCCAAGCCAACTCCCATTGTTCCAAAAGTTCCAGCATCTAATCTGTTATAACATTATCATCTATTACAATATGTTATGTAATTATTTAATATTCATTCAATTTAAGAAAAATTAAACCTGTGTCGAGGTAAAATATTAGGAAGCATTGTACGTCCAATATCCATTGTATTTGCACCTTCATTTATAATGAGAGCATCACTTGGAAGCAAATCTTGTATCTAAAAAACAATTTATATTCTTATTTATTGCTATTTAATGATTTTAATTGTCCTTCTAATATATTCTGTAATATTATAATTTGTAAATAATAGTTTTAAAATTACTTTATTTACTTTAAATAAATTTTATTTAAAAAATGCAAAACAGTCAAATAGAACTATAGACAATAACAAATAAAGAGCACCAACAGCAGTAGTGACTTCAAAACTCTATTTAATTCAAAATTAATGAAGTACTTTTACTGAGTGTTTTAGGCAATTTATATTTCTTGTTTTATCTGTAGAACTATAGAAAAATTATATAATGATATATATTTCTGTGTATATAATTAAATATATACAGTGGTACCTTGGTTAATGATGGTAATCCGTTCTAGGATTTTCATCGTTAACCAAAACCGTCGTTATCAAAGGCACGATTCCCATAGGATTTAATTGAAAACTGATTAATTTGTTCCGGCTCCTTCCGTCAACCATAGTAAGTATTAAAAATGCAGATAAAACTCATTTAAAATGTCCTAAAAATATGGAAAATATCACTTATTTATTATATTTACTATGAAAAATTAACATTAATAAAATGAATTGTTCATGAAAACAGTTTTTAATTATCAATTTCACCAGAAGGATAATTGGGCTCACTTCGGAGTTTTTTTGAGAAACGAACCTGTAAACACTGATTAGCAGCATATAGATTCAACGATTAGATATGCAGATGAGATTTGATTTTGCCTTTTAATGGTGAACGAACAGTGACGCGCATTCGCCAATTTATTGTCTATATGAACTGTAGGATCTCGGACAGACTTTTTTTTCTTCTAATGGAATCCGAAACTGCGACGTCACACCACTTGCATGTGTCAAGTAATATATAAGACAAACAAACAATAGAATCAGACTTTGTTGGCAGAATTTAAAATATTCGTCTAGAAAACATCTTTAAGAAACTAAAAACTAGTGAACTGTTGCATGTCTATTATTAATTAATTAAATAATTTGTTTTCATTATTATATGTTAATTATCATTTAGTTAAATATATTTTTATATGGTTATAATTTTATTAATTTTAATAATGATACTGTCGGATTTGAATTGATTGTTAAAAAAACAACGATTGACTGAGCTAAGTAATCACGTGATGCGATGACGAGCTGTTTTACAGAGCTCTATTTTGTCGGAAGTTCACAGAATCAGGAGTCATTAACCAAAGCATGTGTCATTAACCAAGACATTTTTCTTTCAAAAAACTCGTCGTTAACCAAGGTACCACTGTATATTTAAAAGAAAATACCAGATGCAATACAAAATCCAATAAACTTCTTCTTGTTATCTATTTTTATCTAAAACTGCTAATAAGTGCTCTAGTTTGCTGAATTTAAAATAGTTTGATTATAAGCAGAGTTAGTTAATTGTATTCTGTTTATAAAACTTTTCTCCATTATATATATTTATTTCACACTATCAATATTGATGATCAACATTATTCTGTACAAACAAATAGAATTTCTGGAAAACTTCTATAAATTGAATTGAGAATTTTCATTTTTTACAAGATTTGATTGAATATTTAATATAAAATGACTTGTTCTTTTTTCATTTGAATAATTTTTATGTCTAATTTTTGAAATTTTCAACTGTTATAAAAAAAAGTCTAGCAAAATTAGAAAAGACACTTCATACGAATATAGCTACATAATGCTTCCTGAATTTCACTAATTAGATCAGATCAGATCGTTTCTGAAATGAATATAACCAATGACACAATCCTCGGAATAAAGTAGTGTTTCCGAAATCAATATAACCAAATGACACAATCCTCGGAATAAAGTAGGCTGGACAGAAATTTCCCGGGAAACCAGTGACGGTAATACAACCTCAAGTGTACCATGCCCATTTAATCGGCTAACATCATACTTCAAGCATACCATATGCAATAGAAAATATATGATCAAACAAAGAGTTGTGTTACATGCATGTGTCTCAAAAGATAAATTAAAAATATGAAGATAACCTCTTATTAAAAGTTATTTTCATTGAAATCTATTTTGAATAGTTAATTTTTACAGTGCCGTCATGCATCGCGACTCATCAATACAGTGACTTTTAGGTTTTGCGGACAAATTTCTTTAAGAATTTCACATATATATGAGTCATTAACCAAAGCATGTGTCATTAACCAAGACATTTTTCTTTCAAAAAACTCGTCGTTAACCAAGGTACCACTGTATATTTAAAAGAAAATACCAGATGCAATACAAAATCCAATAAACTTCTTCTTGTTATCTATTTTTATCTAAAACTGCTAATAAGTGCTCTAGTTTGCTGAATTTAAAATAGTTTGATTATAAGCAGAGTTAGTTAAATAATCTTGTTATCTATTTTAGAATAATAAATTTTTACATATTCTTTTAAAAACTAAAATGCTTATTGCAATGCTTTTATATATGCTTGCAAGAATATAATGCCAAATAGAATTATCTACATTGAACATTTTCTCAAGAGAATTGTTGTTGTTAAGTGCCATCAAATCATAATCAACTCTTGGTAACTGAATGAATCTGATGATGGTGGTCTAGTACCGAAAACATTTGTTACTTTAAAATAAAGTAATCTTAGGCTGCAGAAAGTTCTTATTTGGTATTATTACAAAATTATGAAATTTATAAACTGATATGTGAAGCATACCAAGCTGAGAATTTTAAGTTTCACTTTATGTTTGGATTTTTTTACTTCCCATCACAGTTCCTTAAATATTAATAATTTTATTTAGTATGCTAATGGATTTAATTATTAGCACAAAATTTTATCACTAATTTATCTACAAAAGTTGATTAAAATTAAACAATTTTTTGGTGACAGATATAGAATAATTACAATTTCAATTATGAATCTACTATATATTCCATAAAAATAAATTTCAATAACATTTAATAGACTTCCTCTTATCTGGTCTTGCTTAAATTGGCCAAATTTTTTTATAAATTTCCATTCGTAGAAGCCAGTTAATCAAGTCTATCATGTTTTCAATAAATTAATAAAAATTGATACTATTTTATAAGTTTAGGATTTACAACAAATGTTTTTATTATCCTACAATAGTAACATACAAAGACAATTGTATATATGATTTTCAGTGAAAATTTCATTCAAAATTTATTATAATTATGTGAAAAAAATTAAATTACATAAATAGTATGCTGTTATGCATAATCTTACAGAAATTTTACTTAATTGTACTTTATTTTATTGTATAGTTCTACAAAAAAATTTTTTTATTATAGAACTATATAGTTGTTTATTTATACTTAGATTTTATTACAAGAGCAATTTCTTTCATGAAATTTTTTAACAAATATTATTTTAATTGGAAGTAAACTAAACATTTTTTAAATTAAAACAACAGTTTTAATTTCCAATTGCATTAAAAAATGATTTGATATTTGATAAAAATGCGATTGTCACAAAATATGTTTTATTTTTACATGTATTTAAAATTTATATAAAAGAATAAAGTTACATACCTGTTTATAAGCTACATAATAATTCATAGGTAGTGATTCATCACTTGCCATTCCCTAAAATATTTTTATAAATATAAAATTTATATTGATACCATTATATCAAAATCTTAATCACAGTTTTCCAGATTGTTTTTTTAATCATATACAAGGGCAGTTCGGAAAGTAACTTCTAGAATTTTTAGTAGTGTGTAGCGATTTAAAAAGAATGGTATCATTAATGTCTCCACCAGCTATAGGATGCATACAATTATTTGTATTCTTTATGCAAAAAACAATAATGCTGCAAAGATTCATCAATAAATGTGTGAGATTTATGGACCAAACATTATGAATGAAGAAGGTGTAAGACAGTGGTGTAAGATGTTTTAAAATGGCTGAATGAATGTTCACAAAAATACGATTTAATCTGCCTTGGCCTTCAATTGTGACAAATGATTATGTACAGAAAGTGGATGCAAAGGTTTGAGAAAAATTGGTGTTTCACAGTAACTGAGATTTCACTTCATTTTCTGCAAATTTCAAATCATCTAACTGACGACACACAAAAATGCATATTAGTTCATATTCAAACAATGCATCATTTCAACTGTGATTTATTTGATCACTCACCATAAGTCTTGATCTTCAATGAATTGAAAACAGAAAACATGGCTGAACTCACAGGCACTTGATTTCTTTTGATAAAGGAATTGAAAAGATCATTCTCTGATATGACAAACGTCTAAAATTCATGTGATGAATACTTAGAAAAGTAATTTAAATATGTACATGTGTTCTTGCCTTATTTCTTGTAATTTTTATTTGAATAGTTAATTTCTGAATGGCCCTTGGATTGTAAATCTATCTTATCTGCTATTCATTCTTATATTCAGAAAAATTTATATTTAAAAATTCAGTCTATTTTTAAACTAATATACCTGAACAGTTCTGGCATTTGCATCACATTTTTCTTTTAGAATTTTCCACCAATTGCTTTGAAGTGGAAAAGTCCAAGGAGTTGTACCCAATTCTTCATGTAACTTCAAAAAGTTTGTTATTTAAAATTCAAAGTTACTAATTGTTATTAATATTAAATAAATTTACCTGTTTTACAACAGCTGAAACATCTCCTGATAATGCCACTTCTGCTCTTACATTGTTATGCAGTTCTTCCTGTTCTATATCTATCTAAAAATTTTTTTACACACGAAATTCTATTATATTTTAATATGAAGCTTTAGCAATGTTTAGTAATTAAGCAAAATACATTAAATTTACCTGTATAATTTTAACATTTGGTGAAAATCTTGGAGGCAAACCAAAATGTAATATCCAATTAAGACGTGCACCTAATAATACAATGACATCTGATTCTAATAGTACTCTGAAAGTAACAGTTTATGAATAAATGATATTAATAAAAGAGCAGTTTATACATTATATAACTTTATAAATATATATTACTATCTTTTGTATCAATTTTGCTTTTATTTTCTATAAGAAAGATCTTGATTGATTAAAATCATACCTAGATAATTATTAAGCTTTTCATAACTATATTTAATATAAAATTGTAAACATTCTATAACAAAGTTTTTGATTTAAAATCTCTCATAAATTTAATAAAATTTTCATTAATATTTTAAAACATTTCATAGGAAATCTAAATTTACTTCATAGCACAACTATAAAATTTCATATGGAAAAAGTAAAAACTAATAAAACAAGTAAATTAACTGAAAAATAGGGAGAAAGAACTGTCCATTAATAAATAATGATTGATTGTTAACCACCAAAAGATTCAAGTTCAAAATTACAATTCTAAATTATTAACTTTTTGAGAAATATGAAATGCAACATCTAATATTAAAAACAACAAATATTATTTGATATTTTTAACTTTATTTTAACTTTTTAGAGTTAGATTCAAAGTGATCATGTACATATGGGAACTCCCTGGGTTAGTATTTGTATTCTTGAAAAATGTTACTTAAATTTTATATCAGCTAAATTTAATTAAATTATTGCATAATTATGGTCAAAATTTAAAACATATGCTGTAAAATGTAATCTGTTAAAAAGCAGAAATACAGATTTAATGGTTAAACTGTATTTATGAATTATATATACACATATTCTGGTTTATTGAACTGTTCATTATGCTTGAAGGTTTTAGCCAAAACACACCACACTGGCCAATGCGGGTTGGTGTGAGCCCATCCGTGTCCGTTCCTCATGTTAAAGAAACATTGAGTACTAACAGCTGCACCACGTGAAGGTACGGATTGGACACTAGGTTTTGATCTTAGTTGGTTCCTCTAAGGCCTTAAGGGGAATTCAGGAAGATCTGGAAATTGCTTGGAGAGACCTTCATTCTGCAGTGGATTGATAATGGTTGATTATGATGATGATGATTCTGGTTTATGCAAAAATAATTGGCACTGAAACTTTTTATATAATCTGAATTTTATGCAAAAAAATAATTTGTAATAAAAATGTTGAATCAAAAATTCTCAGGATTAAATTATGGTGATTACATTAACACAACATTATTGCACCATATTGTTCTCTGACTGTAAAAGAGAGAATGCTGCAGAGAATGATTTCATACTACTTATATGATATTTAAGATTGACTAATAATATACAAAACATAAATCAAGTAATCTGAACTTTCAAATGTTGTGAATTAACATAGTTGCATTTCTAACTTATAAATACTTTGATGTTTATCTTGCATATGTGAAATTAAAAAAAAAAATGTTACAGAAATATTTTATGTAAAGCTGAATTTATGAAAGTCAGATATATTGATATTATAGATTAAACTGGAAAATATTTTTGAAAATCATATTATCATCAAATTTTTTAATATACAATTTAATTTACATAAATTAGTGTTCTGTAATCACTTCATGACAATTTATTTTTTATGGGTTGCAAATTTTGAGAATAATCATATACATAAACATTTTCTAATTTAATCATCGAGTATCACTTACATGATTGACTTATGTTTCTCACAGAAGATGAATCAACAATATATTGTCTGATTTTCCTGAAATTATTTACATCTATTGAATAAGATTGTCCCTTTATTTGTTTTGTGGATAATTTAATCATCGAGCATCACTTACATGATTGACTTATGTTTCTCACAGAAGATGAATTAAGTATCTGGAGAACATTCAACAATATATTGTGTGATTTTCCTGAAATTATTTACATCTATTGAATAAGATTGTCCCTTTATTTGTTTTGTGGGATATTATGGAACAAGGGCTACCTTGGAAATATTGTGCCAAACACAAGGTGATAAAGTCTAATGATGATAGAAAGAAGATTTAAAGGAGGATTCAAAAGTTTCAATATGTGAGATATGAAGACATTGACAAGTATTTTTGTTTTTTAGTCCATTTAATTAAGATTTTAACAAATTTAAAATTTTTAATACAAATCTTACTTTGAACGAGCAGGTGACACACACAAAGGATGATTATCGGGTACAACTCCTTTTCCCATTGGTGTTGGCAAAAATGGTAAATTATATTTTTCCACAAAGTTTCTTATTTCCATCTCAGCTCTGCTATAAGCAGCACCTTATTAATTTAAACAAAATCAAATACAAATATTTAAATAAAGAATGATTGATATTTAAAAATGAAATTACCTTTTCCAATAATAACTAAAGGCTTTTCTGCTTTAGTTAAAGTTTTTGCTGCATTTTTAATTAGATTGTTGCAGGCAAGTGTAATAGGTGGTTCTGGTACTTTTGGATAAAAGTTTACATTATTCTCGCTGACCTCACCAACAACCATATTTCCAGGTATATCAATATAAGCTGTTCCAGGTCGGCCATATGTGCAACATTTGATTGCCTGTAAAAGACACGAACATTAAGCAAGTTTTTATGTATAATTAATTTTATCTGACTGAAATTACCTTTTCAATTTGAAAAGGAATATTCTGTATACTAGTAGGCCGAGCAGAATATTTAGTATACATCCTACATGCTTCAACCTTAAAGAAAATTTGAAAATTAAACAAAGTTACATATGGAACCACATTTTGATGAAAATATTTACTAAAATCATTTTAAGAATTATAATACCTGTGGATACTCTTGGAATGCACCTCTTCCTTCATAATCTTCATCACTTGATCCACCAATTAACAAGCAAGGCCTAAATTTTAAAGATATAAAAAAATTTGATTTATGTGCTATAATAAATTCAAATTTGAAAAAAGTTTTTATACTCACCAAGCATTTACCTGAGAATTTGCTAATCCTGATAGAGCATTAATTAATCCAGGTCCTGACACTACTAAGCAAGTACCAGGTCTATAAGATAATCACAAATTTAACTTGTTTCTTTGAAAAAATTTTTTTTTTTTCAATTTTGAAAATTATTTGAAAAATAAAGTTTGTTTTTAGAAATAAATACACTAACTTTTTTGTTAAATAACCAATAGCACTGGCTGCATAGCAGGCCTGTTTTAATCAAAATAAACGTAATTAATTAAAAAAGATATAAATTTTATAATTAAATTTAAAATCATTCTTACCGACTGTTCTGTTCTCATACCAACATATTTAATACCAACTTCTTGAGCTGCGAGTGCAACTTCTACAATCGGGATACCAACAACACCAAAAAGATATTTAATTCCCTATTGAAAGAAAAACTTAATGTGCAAAGAAATATTCATGTTTTGAGGCAAATAACCTTCATATTAACTTACATTATGGATGTTTCAATTAAATAAAGATTAATAATTAGTTCAGTCAAAGTATATTTAAATAACAATAAAATTAAAATAACCTGCTCTTTGAGGTAATTCAATAATAAATCAATCTGTAGCACTTATGAGCAGTCCAAAAAGTCTTTATTTACTAAAAAAACTTATCTTAGAGGAACGCTTTCGGCTATTTTGAAGCCATCGTCAACTCACATATTAACTCATTATCTGTTTTTAGAGATCATAAGTAATATATGAGTTGATGATGGCTTCAAAATAACCAAAAGCATTCCTCTAAAATAAGTTTTTAGTAAATAAAGACTTTTTGGACTGCTCATAAGTATATTTAAATATTTCGAGTGAATTAATTTAAATAAATTTTGAATATACAAAATATTTAAATGAATAAATTTTATCAGATTCTGAAAAATACAATAAGTGCTGGATAGAAATAATGCATGAATAATTAATGTAAAGTTTTATATTAATATAGCTCGAAAACATAAGTTGAACAAATGCATTATACTGAATAATTAAAATGAACATATATGTAATTAGAGGGCAGTTTTAACTTATTTGAGATTATAAACTAAAAGATAAATGTAATTGTTTCAAAATAGCTTTATATCAATTAAAATTTATTAAAAATATTACTAATTGAAGCACTTTATGCAATTGGTTATATAAAGAAGATTTTTTTTTACATAACCCACTGCATAAAGTGCGTCAATTAGTAATAATTTTAAGTGTAGGATAAATGCAGTAGTTGAAAATGAAATGAAAATTTATTAAACAGTACAAAATAATAAATGAGTTTGGTTGATAGTACAAGAGAATGACGGCAAAAATAATCATTACATCCAATTGAAGTGAATCCATTTTCATTTATTCTAAACGAATTACAGTCAAACCTCTTTAAGCTGCCACCATCGGTGATTGTTTCAAAATAGCTTTATATGAATTAAAATTTATTAAAAATATTACTAATTGAAGCACTTTACGCAATTGGTTATATAAAGAAGATTTTTTTTTATATAACCCACTGCATAAAGTGCGTCAATTAGTAATAATTTTAAGTGTAGGATAAATGCAGTATTCTATAGACGGCATGATATGTCCGCCTGAGATGTTGGCTTTCCGGTAGATTAGGCTAGGTCTTATCTCTCAGACGATAATTACGTATAATTTAATAGTTAAGAAGGATATATAATACTTAAAAGAGCAAAAAAGCAATAAATTGTACAAACATATTCCATTTTATTTTAATATATCTGTTTTTTAATTCAATCAACTATGACTGTGAGGTCACCAATTTTCTCGGGCAAGAAAATAAAACTGAATAATCCTTTTATAACCTGTACAGCCAGTAAATACTTTCAGATAACTTTAGGGCAGGGAATTCAGCAATGGTGAGTGAAGTAGTTGACAATCAGTCAGTCGTATTAAACGTCTTCTCTTATCCATTCGCTCATTTCTGTATGCGAAATATCAAAATATGCCATCCTTAAATTTTTCTGAGAGATGTCTCAGTTAGTCAAGCTTAACAATCTACAGTCACGTGTCAAAATTAGGCAGTTCTATTAGTGAAAACATTCGCGAGGGACACACTACGCCCACGATCATTTCTTCAAATGACAAATAAGCGCATGTAGATTGATCATCGGTTAGACTAAAGAACAGTAATAAAACAACAATGGTAATAGACACGAGAATAACTTGCCTGCAAGATGAATTCGAGCCGTGATATGGTATAATTTAAATTTATTAAGTCCGGTAAAGTAGTACCAAGAGAAAAAGGTCAATCTATAAGTCAACGATCACAAAAAACAGATTGATATATCTATGATATATTTGAGATAGATTGCTATAATAATGTCTATTGTTTATAGTTAACAATCCATTCTACCGACACATAATTAATTGCGCACTCATCGGTTCCGTTGTGTTTAAGATTCGTATAAAAAGATATGTATATTTCGGAAACGGTACCGATTTCACCTCTGATTTTTATGAACTTTGACCTACAGGTTGTCTCTTTCGACTACTTTTGTCGGCATTACAATCATTGCAATTATACCTATAGTAATGTATGTGAATGGCTTTAAGTCTGCCATATTGTCACATCACGCAAGAAAACAACTGAATTTTCTATTTCTAACCTATACTATCAGTTTAATGACGTCAGGAAAGTTCCGTTTAATAAGTGAATAACTTATATTAAATCAGTTTAAGGCTGAACTCACACATACCACAGCAGAACTACACCACGACCACAAAACTGTGGTGGGTTTGTGGACAGTCGTGAATTATAATTATATTAATATAGAAATGC
>AYEL01078890.1:0-10422 GCA_000484575.1 Olivierus martensii
TTCAATTTGAAATTTGTCCGGATTTAGCTGACGCACCCTGTATATGTATATCGACAAAGGAAGGGAACAGCTGGCTTCAACGGATGGTATTGGAAAATCAGTGACAGTAGTATATCTGCGGTTGATTAGTCAGCTGGTAATAGGAGATTTTTAACTATGGCGACTGTTTATAAAAATTCCTGCATGATATCTCCATGTGCAAGAGCTGTAAATTTTATTTAGACGAATTTATAGGAAAGGGGGTAAAGGTGGGATTTCGAATTTCACACAATTTTTCAATCTGTTGGTTACTAAGTGGGCAAATTGAGGCTCTGCCATAAGCCATTTATAATCAAAGGATGACTGTTCAGAATAGCAATTGACAGTATGGGATCAGAACACCAAATATTTTTTAAGGAATAGACCTGGATTCAAGCCAGGCCTCTAGATGGAAAATTTAGAGTATAACTCCAGATAGTCAATCTTATTAGTAATACAAAAAATTTGGACTAAATGAAAATATCCATTGTATTTTAGACTGCCATATTGGATCTACCATTTTAAATTAAAAAAAACTATGATCAGATTCTTATTTTATAACAAAAGTTCAACAAGACTGTACCAAACACAAATAAAAATAAAACTCAAAGCCCATTATTATTATTATTATTATTATTATTATTTTTAATAATATCTTAATTTCTTCCTCAGTACTTCAACTGTCCTTTCCTTCTTTTATTTTCTCTTCTTCGTGGATGGTATGTTCTTTGGAAGATGGTTTAGACGAAGTTAATGACCTTTTAGGCTTCCTCCAGGTGAATAGGTGTTCACTTTTTGAATAATAAAAATTCTGTCATGGGGGACATCAGTATTTTAGAGATGCTTAGATGGGGCATGGCCAAAAAAAGGTTGGGAACCACTGATCTAGACCAAGAGATATAGGCCCTTAGAAAAAGTTTAGGACCTTCCTATTTTGGCTACATACCGTAATTTTCTAAGAGAGTTATTTAATTAAATTTATCCCTTATTATGGCTCCCAAAAAAGTTAAAAGTGTTAGTGAAGGTGATGTTAAACATGCTTTCTTCTAATATTACTGTTATATTTATTTCCTTTCTGTATTATTTCCACACATAAAGCCTCAACATGTTAAAATTTTCGTAGGACAAAAAACATATTATTTGGATTTACATTAATTGCAATGGGAAAAATTGATTCGGATTACGAACTTTTCGGATCACGAACAGGGTCAAGGAATGGATTGTGTTCATGAACCGAGGTATCACTGTATTAACAACAAACTAACAGGGGATAAATCATTTTTTACGAATTAACCAAACAAACTAGCCAAACTTCCCCTGGCAGATAAAGTTGAAATTATATTTTTCGCCTGGGAGTGCTAGTTTCAGCCTAGTCTGGTAAGTTTCCATTGTGATCATTACTTAAGCTTCCCGAAATGAAATTCCACCATAGGTCACCGTGGTCTAACTGGTTAAGGCGTTGGAGTGTTAACCCAAAGATCCCAATTTGATTCTGGTGTGGTAGCGAAATTTTATTTCGGGAAAATAAATTTGAAAATTATAGTTTAATCATTAATTACTAGATGGCGCCACCTTAGTGCTAAATTCTAATTTAATTAATTAATTTATTAACTCAATAGATAGTGTACCATATCTTTGATTCAAAAAATAATCATTGTAAAAATGTAATTTAAACTTTATCCGCCAGGGGAAGTTTGGCTAGTTTCGTTTTGGTAATTTGTAAAAAATGGTTTATCCCCTGTTAGTTTGTTGTTAATATATGATTATTTCTGAAGCTATGTCATCCTAATGATAATGCCATACATCGACATCAATCTCGCTTCGGAGTAAAATTTTTATTTACCTGTTGTGATTGAACGTGTCGCGCTGCTGAATCCAATCTGCATTTATTCTATATAAGTGCATCAGATAGGTAATGCCGCACTGCCTACATGCTACGACACAGAAATTCTCGACAATAATTCAAGAATTTTATATAGGCGCACTGTGTTGGATTACTTTAGCTGGATGGATTATTGTCCAGAATTTCTGCGTTGTGGCACATCAGGCAGTGCGGTGTCACCTATCTGATACACTTATACAAATGCATATTGGAGTCGGCTTGCGTGATACGCTCAATCACTTCAGGTAAAGTAAAATTTTACCTTTTAAATTAATATATTGGGTCTTTATATTATAATAATTTATTTTATATGTATATATTTAAAGTTTTAATAAAATATTCTTTTTGCAAATGGCATTAATATATCAGTAACTAAAAATCAGAGATTATGTAATTTATCGTTTTCAAATTTTTATCAAATTTTAAAAGCTAAAGTATTGGGGTAGGCTTATACACAGATTACACATTTTTATTTATTTTTAAACTCTAAAGTCGAGGGGGTCAGCTTATACACGATCGGCTTATATTCGAGTATATACGGTATTTTAAATGTGTGTAAATTTTAGATTATTTTTTAAAAATTTGTATAACTGTGTATAGTTTTTGTAATCTACTCAATGTATTCTTAGAAGATCTGATGCCTAACGAAATATATGTCTTTGCAGGCAGGAGGTGCTAAGGAGAGTGCTTCTAGATGTGGTCCTGCCCTTTAAATTTTGTTTTGTTTGTTTATTTTGTGTAGTTGGTCCCCTGTTCTTGTGAAACAGGGTTTGTCTTGTAGAAGCAGCTGAGGAAGGCACCAAGTGTGTTGGAAACATTTCTGATTAAAGTTTTTGACTGCTAAATGACTTTGAATTTTATTTTTATTTCCTATTCTGTAACCCCAAAAACTCTTATTTACCAATTTTCATTAAAATAGAACTAATATTAAAAATCTCAAATTTGAGGAGTGCTACTTTTGTGACCTCCTTTTAAGTATAAATTTTTTTAACAAATATATGAAGGGATATTTTTCTCAGCATGAACTGTTCAAATGGTCAAGAAATAATGATTTTTAAGCCATAAAACAATCATTGGAAATTTAGTTTCTTCCTTATTCCCCTTTGGGATGGAATTTCAGATTGTCATATTTTTCCCAAACCAGTTCAGTGGTCCCTCAATAATATCTCCAAATTTCAGCTTTATAGGTTATATAAAAAATACTCAAATTTTTGTGGTCATATATATATACATATGACCACAAGAATATTTATATTTATTAGATATTATAAGATAATTATTGATATATATAATTATATTTATATATACATGAAAGAATTTTACATATACATGATCTGAAAGAATTTCATATACAGTGGATCCTTGTTTAACATTGGGGTTAGGTTCTTTAAAATCCCAGCTTTAAATGAAATGACATTAAATGAAACCATAAAACCTATAGATCTAGTTATAAATTTGTTATGTTCATAGAGTACTTTCTTTCTGGTACTAGAATTGATATTATTTGGTAACTTTTATTATTACCTAATAATTTCATTTTATTATTATTACCTAATAATAAAATGAAATGCATAAAAACATGCTTTAAGTGTGTAAATTTTAATTGGAAAATGTTAAACTAACGGTTATATATTATGATTTATGGAAAATAAAATTATTTTCTAATAATAGCTGTGTATTTTAAATTGCCTTTTATATTCATGATTAATTTTTCTTAACATTATTTTCAATCATTTGCTAATAACTGTGCCATTTTTCAATCATTTGCTAATAACTGTGTCTATCACATGTCAAATGTACTTGTGGAGATCAGCCAGAATGTAGAGGAAGTGGATAGACAAGTTGGGCTTGTTCCTCAAGTAAAATTTTTTTAAGGTTGGGATCCTAATTTTGGTTGGAAAGTCAAAGCATTTCCAAGTGATGAATCTGACTGACTGACTCTTATTGTAATATACACTCTCTCCAAAAGTTAAACACTGGTATAAAAATTGAATAGAACTGGTATGTTCAATCAGTTTATTTCAAAATGCAAACAGCTATCATGTGAACAAAAATACTCTCAAAACAAACAACAACAAATAAATACTTGCATTAGTAACAAGGGAAAAAATTATTATAAGATGTTTTCCCATCATAATTCATAATGAAATGCACATAAACAATACAAAATAACGGTTTAATACAGAATATGTTCTCCTGAGGCATGAATGCATGCTTGACACTGACTGCTCATGCCTTCAATGAGATGATAAGTTGTTCTGAAGGCAATAATTGCCATTCTTCTTCAAAAGCAGTTGGCAATTCTTGGAGTGTGCTGGGAGGTTGTTGGCAAGTAATTATAGCTCTTCCAAGAATATCATATACATACTCTATAGCAGCGCTTCTCAAACTTTTTTCATTCACGACCCCATTTTTCATTACGAACGTTTCTCAAACTTTTTTCATTCACGACCCCATTTTTCATTACGAGATTTTTCGCGACGCTATTTTTAATTACGAGATTTATCGCGACCCCAGATATTAAATATGAAATAGTATTAAATATGAAATAAAACATACTAGTACATAAATCATTTACACACTTATTAAAATGATATTAATTATGAAATAAAACATACAAGTACATAAATCATTTACACACTCGACCCTATTTTTCATTGCGAGATTTTTCGCGACCCCAAGTATTAAATATGAAATATATTACGAGATTTTTCGCGATCCCAGGTATTAAATATGAAATAAAACATACAAATCTTTTTCGTGACCCCAGGTATTAAATATGAAATAAAACATACAAGTACACCATTACGAGATTTTTCGCGACCCCAGGTATTAAATATGAAATAAAACATATTACGAGATTTTTCGCGATCCCAGGTATTAAATATGAAATAAAACATACAAATCTTTTTCGTGACCCCAGGTATTAAATATGAAATAAAACATACAAGTACAGTCATTTACACACTTATTAAGATGAACACAATCAACCAACCACACCGATATATGTTGTCATAAGTTAAATATTGGGCATTTGTGAAATTACATATAAACTCATGTTGTCATACGTTAAATATTGGGCATTTGTGAAATTACATAAAACTGAAATTCAAGTGTTTGAATTTAATTTTCTAAGATGAACACAATCAACCAACTACACTGAAAATTCATACGTTGTCAAGTTAAATGTTGGCATTTGTGAAATTACATAATAAACTGAAATTCAAGTTAATATTGGGTGTTTTGTGAAATTACATATAAACTGAAATTCAAGTGTTTGCCAACCAACCACACCGAAAATTCATATGTTGTCATACGTTAAATATTGGAGGCAGTCACACCGAAAATTCATATGTTGTCATACGTTTAATATTGGGCGTTTGTGAATGAAAATACATATGTTGTCATACGTTAAATATTGAACATTTGTGAATCATTTACACACTTATTAAGATGAACACAATCAACCAACCACACCGATATATGTTGTCATAAGTTAAATATTGGGCATTTGTGAAATTACATATAAACTCATGTTGTCATACGTTAAATATTGGGCATTTGTGAAATTACATAAAACTGAAATTCAAGTGTTTGAATTTAATTTTCTAAGATGAACACAATCAACCAACTACACTGAAAATTCATACGTTGTCAAGTTAAATGTTGGCATTTGTGAAATTACATAATAAACTGAAATTCAAGTTAATATTGGGTGTTTTGTGAAATTACATATAAACTGAAATTCAAGTGTTTGCCAACCAACCACACCGAAAATTCATATGTTGTCATACGTTAAATATTGGAGTTTGTGAAATTACATATAAACTGAAAATCAAGTATTTGAATTTAATTGTTTGAATTTTAATTTTTGCAAACCCCATTTTGGGCCGCGAAGCGAAATGGGTCACGACCCAAGTGAAATCCAGCATTTCGCTTCGCGACCCCAAATAGGGTCGCGACCCATAGTTTGAGTAGCATTTCGCTTTGCGACCTGGGATCACGACCCATAGTTTGAGAAGTGGGGGTCGCAACCCATAGTTTGAGAAGCACTGATTTATAGCAATTCATCACGTCCCCAAATGGGATCGTGACCCATAGTTTGAGAAACGCTGCTCTGTAGCACTTACGGGCAACTCCCAGCCAGCGGGCTGGATCTAGCCTTGATCCATTTCAGCAAAGTTGGTCGAATTCATGGTGGGAGAAAACACGGTGTGTTTTACTACAGTGGTGATCAGTTAATGAACAGTTTGGATAATGAACAAATCGGATAACGAGCACTTTTGCGAAAGATTTTTATGTTCGGATAATGAACACTTCATAAAACAAACTGTGACCCGCGGACTGACAGAATGATAGGTAGACCGGATAGTCGCATAGTAAAGCTGTGGCTTACCATCCTGGAGGATTCGGGTCTCACCCCTCCAATTTTTAGGAGGGGTCTGGGCCTGGCCCGTTGAATCTCATTCTTCAACCATCTGGTTGACCCCATCATGGTGTTGGCCAGCCTGTGATGAGCTCTATAAGTGGCCACCACCAGATAAAAATATTTCATGAGGATATGGCAGCTTAACTAACCTAACGAAATGACAGGCTTAGGCCCTGCGCGTTTGTGGACTTATGGGTAATGATGGGTTATAACAGTAGTTTTTCCCGATTAAAATGAACTCGGAAACAACTTAAAACAATTCAAAAATTTATTAAAGAAGGTAAGAGAGAGATTTTACAATATTTTGGTGCTTGGGGAGATCTACAAATCAAACATTTATTAAAGAAGGTAAGAGAGAGATTTTACAATTTTTTGGTCTTAGATAGCACCCATACCAGGTTGAGGTCAATAGGCTGGGGAGCTCTACAACGACAATGCTATTCACTTCCAAAAAATCCTGAAGAGAGAAAAACAATCAAAATTATCTTTATAATTAATTTTAGCAATTTGTTTTAATTCATTTAATATTAGTTGATTTTATTTAATAATTTGGTCCACCCTTGACTTGGAGACAGAATGATAATTTGGCCCCCAAACTAGGAAAGGTTGCCCATGCCTGCTCTATAGGATTAAGATAAGAGGAGCATCTGGCCAACACATCTGTTGTATATCTTGTTCCAAGAGGTACCCATCCACAAGTTGGTTTATATGAATATTTAAAAAATTCATTATTACTTCTTTTTTTTTTTTGGATAAATCTTTTATATATAAAGTATATAAGGTTTATCTAAATTATTTGGATATAATCTTGTTTTTCAGATAGAAATGCTTACAGTATTAGATATTATTTAAATGAGGATATATTCGGTATTGTATTTTTTAATCAATACAGAAGTATTTTAAATAGTATAAATTAGTTTTATACATTTATTTAGAATAATGATTTTGTTTTAAAATTTATAATAAAAATGTAATAAGGATATAGTTTTATAATTATATAATAGAACGTTGATAATTTCAGATATGAAATTAAAAGGATGACAAATTGGGAACATTGACAAAAATATTACAGAAATTCAAATGAAAAAAATCTAAATAAAATCATTTCTGTAACATCTGTTGCATAATCAATTATGCATATAATTCAAAAGTTTTTTTATGCAAAATATATATAGGAAAGATTTTTAATCAAAATCATCAAAACATTAAAAAAAATTTTGCAACTTGCTATCAGATAAGAAAACATCATCAGTTATTCATGTCTTCTAATCTGAATTTGTTACTGATTATGAAAGTATTTATCTAGGAATGTTGGAATAAATTAATTAGGATAGTTGACATTTTATTGAAAACCTTAAAGCTTTGAATGGAAAGTTTATTCAATAAAATCACAAGTAGAATTTGCTGGATCATTTTTAATTTTCAAGTATATTTAATTTTTATGTATATTTTCTAGATTGATTTAAGAAGAAAATAATTATGCTTTGATGTAATTCTGAAATATTTATATATTAAATTTATATATTTTTAAATAAATAGAAAACAGCACTTCATGCAGTTAAAGAAAGTCTTTATTAATATAAGTCTACGCTAACGTTTTTGGTTCAAAGAACCATCATCAGGCATATTACAACTGAAATCGAAATCGAATGCTTACAAGCATTCCTTTAGTCAATCTTTGAATTTAAGAGGATTACTTCATGTTCTATGAATTTAAATTAATTCTATTATAACAACATAAAAATATGGTATTAATTACATAGGCAAAATTTTTCAATAATATTACATAAATATAGGAAAAATAATATAAACAGTGATAAACTTAAAAATATCAGTATATGAAATAAATATTTAAAAAATAACATAATATAATTCAGTTCTCAAAATGTTTAGGGTATACAATAAAATCGTTCTTCAAACAAGCGCCTCTCTTCTGGTTTATTAAGTGGGGTTTGGTCGGACATCTTTGTTAGCTCTGCCTTTACTCAAGGTGTATTTCCATGCTTCCGAAGGCTTCCATTCTTCCGATAATTCTTTGAACCGAAAACGTTAGCATAGACTTATATTAATAAAGACTTTCTTTAACTGCATGAAGTGCTGTTTTCTGTTTATTTAAGTATATAAATGTAAGCAGTTTATGTGAATAACAATAATAATTATATACTTTTATTGTGATTTCCTAAATAATTAGATTCATCTCTTCAGCACAAATTATAGAAATTTATCAATTGATAGTTTTTCATTATATTTAACATCCATATTAAAAATGAATTCAGTTTTAGGAAAATCTATGGAAAATCTTTTAATAGAGTTGCTGAAAATTTTTAACTTTCAAATGAAATTATTCTTCCAGAAAATAGAAATACTTATCATAAATTTATGTAGCTATTATTTCAAACACATCATTTATAATTTTTTTAATATGAAATCATTGGACTTGTAGCAGAAACTGTAAAAACAAGCCTTCTAACCTAATAATTTTGAACACTGGAAATTTAAATATTTAATTGTTTCGTACATATTAAATTTTAATCATCATTCTGATTTACTTAGAATTGATAAATCCAGGGCTGGGGAGCTGGCTTGAAATAGGTTAGGCTCCGACATGGCTCCAGAGCCACAGTACATTCAAACTGTGGCTCTGGCTCCAGAGTCATTGTTTTAAAACTGAGGTTGGCTCTGGCTCCATCACTATAAAAGTTTTTGGTATGACCGCTACCAGAAACATCACTTACCTTACTATAACATCATCATTTACCTTTTAAATTGATATATTGATGTTTGTATTATAATTTATTTTATATGTATATATTTAAAAAAGTTTCAATAATAATTTATTTTATATGTATATATTTAAAGTTTCAATAAAATATTTATTTTTGTAAATCGCATTACTATATCAGTAATTAAAAACCAAAGATCATGTAATTTATCGATTTCAAATTTTTATCGAATTTTAAGTGCTAAAGTCGGTGTAGGCTTATTACGCATTTTTACCAATTTTCAAACGCAAGTCAGGGGATCTGCTTATATTCAAGTATATATGGTAGATGGTTAGGAGCTAAAGCCAGCAGAAATTTTAATGGCCCTGGCTCCAGCTCTGGTCCACTGAATATTATCAGCTTAGCTCTGGCTCCAACTCTGGCTCCTCCAAAATTTCCTGGCTCCATGGCTCCAGGCTCCGACTCCAGTTCCAGCTCTCCAGCCCTAAATGATTTATCCAGAAAACAGTTAAAAAGTAGATATTTTTATAAGTTATGAATGTGTTAAAAAACAATCTATTAAGCAAAATGGTATTCAAATTATTTTAAATGAATTTCCATTATTATGCAAGTGTAAAGCTTTAAAAAATAAACCATGGAATTATTTTAAATAAATTAGATTAGATTATGAAAATTACAAATAAAATTAGATAAAATCAAGCCTATTACCAAAAATTTATTTATTTTATTATTAAATCATGATATGTATAGATTACAAATAAAGTTTATTCTGTTAAAAATTTTAATACTAGGAAAACTTTAACAGATTGTTTTTAAATCAAAAAGAAAAATCAACTCTATAATACTAAACGTATTTGATTCAGTATTAAGCAGTATATAGTTAAATATAGGATTGCTTAATAGAATATATGATGAAAAAATAGTAACCACAAATATTTGAACATACTGAATAATAGATACTCTTTTCTTTTACTCTTTACTTTTACAAAAACAGAGAATTTAAAAGATGACAAATTATTTAGATCTTATTAGTGTGAAAGTTATTTTTAGAGGTTATATGAAAAATAGTTATATGATAATTAAAAATACTTTTTCTATCTTTTCTGATATATTTTATATATAATTTTGTTTTGATTTCATTTAAATACATATTTTTTTTATATATATTAAATTATATTTAAGTATATTTTATCTAAATTTACTAGCCAAATTATAGCCCTTGAAATTTTAACAGTAACTTTTAATGATTAGAAAGAATTTAAACTAATTTTAGCACCATCTCATAATTAGAATAATCTAATTACTTATTAATCTAATTACGAGATGGTGCTAAAATTAGTTTAAATTCTTTCTAATCATTAAAAGTTATC
>AYEL01078892.1:0-56192 GCA_000484575.1 Olivierus martensii
CTAAATTCTACTACCTCCACCTCCGATACAAACTTCAAATAATCGTCGATCTCTACAAGAAACTCAATTGCCACTTTCACCAATTCTACATCTGGAAATTCAGCACCTCAAAAACTTGTTGATTGCGTTGATCTTTTATACGGGTGACTTACAATCCTGCACTTCACTCATTTGCATATTTACACGTAACAAGTTCAAAAATATCAGTTTACAGAGTAATTCATTCATGTCATTATCTTTACAATTAATTTATATATCGAATATGGAGATTAAATTTACAACTCGCTTCAAAAATAACTCCCAAATCTTTTATTTGTTCCAATCTTATAACTTATTTACCAGAAATATAATAATTAAAATTAATAAAGTTAATAAAACGAAAAGAAATTACACAGCTTTTTTTAATATTAACATTCATTTTATTCTCATTAAGCCAATAATCTATACCAGGGGTAGGCAAACTGCGGCTTGCGAGCCACATATGGCTCTTTGGGTTCATATATGTGGCTCTGAAGTAAAATTGAAAATGAAAATAAAACTATCATAGTTTCATTTATAAAATTTTTAAAAAATTTTCACATAATAATGATTTCATTTGTTTTATGGGTTTCACAAAACTTTGTGGCCTAAGATATGAGAAGCGTGATGTCAGGGAAGGGAAAGGGAACGTGGAGGGGATGGCTGAACACAATGAGAGCAATTTTTTGCACATTGTAGGCATAGCATTATCTATAATATGAAAAATTGCTCTTTCATTGGTTTTAATCAGTTTGAGCAATAAGCACTAAGACTCATTGCTCGAACTGATTAAAACCGATAAGAGCAATTTTTTATATGTTTTTTGTGATTTTTTTTCTTCATTTAATGAAGATATTGATATTATAAATTGTTATAATATTAATTCCTCAATTAAGTCAATGTTTAAATTTTCCTTATTTGTAAAAATATATTTATGGCTCTCGAATAATTTTTAAATTGTTGTGAGGGGCAAGTTTGGCTCTTTGGTCTCAAAAGTTTGCCGACCCCTGATCTAGACCATTTAAAGCTGTTTGCAAATTCAAACAATCTTTTAAATTTCTTATCCTACAGTAAATTTTCATATCATTGGCATAAGATAAGATATTGCAATCAAAGAAAGAATTTGAAAAATATAAAAATAAATCATTTATAAAAATATTGAAAAATAAAGGACTTGTAAAAGATCCTTATGCTACTGATACGATATTATGATGATATAAAAAAGTTGCATTTCAAATTTTATTATTTTATTAATTGATCTTGACAATTTTAATTATGGTAATCAGAACTGAAAAAAATTGTTTTAGCTGAATTTTTTTTTTTTTTTTTGTATTTTCAAAAGTTTGAATTAAATAATTCAGAATATAACGAGATATTATTGAAAATTGCAAAGATTAATTTAAAATTTTAAACTAATCTATAATGATAATTGATATTTACTTGAAGTTTGAGTATTTGCAAATTTAAATTTTTAAATTGCATACATTTTATTTTAAAATACCAGTATATAATTTAAAAATTTGATATTGATATTTGATTTTTTTATTAATATTTTTATAATTACTTGTCTGTTATAACTAAAATGTTTTAAAAAAAAATGTGTTCAACATTTATTTTGTAGAATAATTAAAATTTTTATATTGTAATTTACTATTTCCTGAAATTGTTTAAAAAGATAGCATATTATTATTTTATTTAAAATAATCAAATATATTTTAAGTTATTTATAAATGTTGAAGATGCATATATATTGATATTATTTATGATGATATGTGTGTCACATCAATTTTTTTATTTATAATAGAAAGAAATTTGCAACAGATATCAGAATGTAATTAAAAATATTTATATAACATGAATGATAGCATACATTAATTATAAAAAATCTATTACTATCATAGATATAAATATAATATAGTATAATACTACATAGACTGTTTCTTCATTTAAAGATCACTAATATTTTAATAACAATCAAAAAGTTGTAAATACTAATTAAAAATATTCGTACACAACAAAAAAATATATTTATATTAAATTGTGTAAGAAAATATATTAATACATAAAAATTTTTTAGATATATCTATCTGAAATTATGAATGTGTACACACAAATAAGTTTTATATTATTTGTAGTACATAAAAATATCGCTTATTTATTAGCATACATTTTCTTTTCCACTAAATATCACTTATTTATTAGCATAATTTTTAGCATACATTTTCTTTTCCACTTACCATAATTTTATTTAATATGGAGTTTATTGTAAAAGTTCAATAAAATTATAATTGTATACAGAATATCCAAGATAAATATGCATCCAACTTTTTTCTTGTATTTTGCTTAATGTTCTTTTTGCAAAAATTTTTTAATGTTGAATTTTAAAAATATCAAATCAAACTTCAAATATTTACAATTTATAAAATAACAGTTTTAACTTTTAAACTTTACTTAAAAAGTCTCTTTCTCTCTCTCTTTTTTTTTAATTGTGATAACATTATCTATTAACATTTTGGTCCACATTCTTGAAAAAAGATTTTCTAATTCCTGTTTTTGGTTATTTTTTTCATCTAGAAGAAATGTATTTCTTTTTCAGGATATTTTCACTCTGTCCTAACCAAGAAGCTTATGGGTAACAAAACATAAAATAAAGCCAATCCAGAAAAATCTCGTTTAGTGAATTTAAATTAAACTGAAAATAAGGAAAAATCTTTCTTATTGATAAAAAGAAATTTTCTTAGCAAAACTTAAATTACAAAAAGTTTTTAAATTGTAAATATTATCAGAATTTTTTATGATATTCTGAAATTCAGTTCAAATATGGTCATTGTTATTGGAAAAATTTTGTATAGAGAATATCAGTATTAACACTAAAGCTGTATACATTTATCTATATTTTTACTGATTTATATTTCTCTTTGATTTTTTACTCAGCTTTAAAGATTTTTCTATTAAATATGTATGACTGAATAAATAAAAAATACTAAATTGAATAATATTTAAAAAATAAAGTTTAATCACATGTCAAGGGGGGGCAAATTCTAATGAATGAATGATCAGAAATCGAAAAAGAAAGTTAATAGTACTAACTGGACCACGTGGCACGCAATGCTGCTGAAACATTGCGTCGAGCACGTGGACTCGAGGTACAATTTTTACCTATTTTAAATCAATATATATATTTATTATTAATTATTTTTTTGAGTTTCAGCTCTTTGTATGTCTTAGGATACCACTTAGGTATATCATCAAAATCATGAGTTAAATTAATTAAAAACACAGTGGCGGGTGTATAATGATTAATCTATTAATTTTATTTGAACTACCAATCACAATCGAATATGTAATGCCGGTGTTTAACTATAGTATATTTGAATAAATATTGAATTTACCAACTTGAAAAAAACACCTCTGAAATATCACTTGAAATCCTGCTTGAAATACACCTCCAAATTCGTGTAGGAGAATCATAAAATGTTGTCCGTTATTACGTTACAGCGCCCTCTGCATAATTTGTCTTTTTTGAGGAACTATAATTTAAATTTAATTTTTATAAATTATTAATAACAACAAATAATATTGGCTGATACATACATCGGAAAATTAGACCTTTCTAACGATACCTTAGTTATAAAAATCGATACAGTGGTTCGTCCAAAAAAGGGACATCAGCCAACCACGTTTGACTAATAATATATATGATAATTATAAAATTAAAATTTAATTTAATTTAATTTAAAATTTCAAAAATATAATTTATTTCATACTAAAACCAGAATTATTTTTCTATAATATTCTAATAAATTGAAAAAATGTGATGAAAAATTCCAAATTCTACTATGAGGATCCATTCAAAATAACATCCATTAAAACATAATTTAAAAAAACATTCAGCAAATAAAAAATTTAGAAACCACCATTGGAAGCACATATTTTCAGCCAATAAGCATAAAAAAACCGATCTGCAATATCTGTATTAATCAAATTAGGATTGAATTTTTTTATAATCCTTTATTTACTGTTTTTCATTCCTTCCTTCTATTGTGTGTAGATATATCAATGGACTTTAATGAGTTAAAGGAATCTTAGGAATGAACTAGTATATAAGTCTTTTTTATAATATTTAAAAATGAGCTTCTTCAAACAATGCAAATATTTATGGCAGTTTGTTCATTGAATACTTTTTATCGACAAATGATAATATTTCTCAATCTATTGATTACCAAGTGGGCAAATTGAAGTTTTGCCATAGGCCACTTACATCAAAGGATGGCAGATTGTTCAGAATAGTAGTAAATAGTACAAGTCAGATCACCAAATATTTTACAGATTCAAGTCTATATCCTCTGTGTGGAAAGCTATAGTGTATCCAGATAGTCAATCTGGACAACACAAAAAAAATCGTACTAAATTAAAATATCCATTGAATTTCAGGCTACCATATTGAATTCATCATTTTAAATTCAAAAAATTATCATCCGATTTATAATCTGTAACCCCAAAAATCCTATTTACTGATTTTATCCAGAACAGAATAACATTAAAAACCCATTCCTAAATTTAGGTGCTACCACTTTCATGACCCTTTTCAAATATAATTTTTCAATCAATATTTGAAAAAATTATCCTCAAAAGATATTTTTCTCAGCATGAAACATTCAAATTGTTGAGAAATACAAAATTTTAAGCCATGAATTAAAGATATTGAAGAATTAGCTTTCTCCTTTTCTACCCCTTTGGAATAGAATTAAATTTGGGTATTATTTAAATAAATTTTTATTTAAATACTTTTTCAAATGATTTTTTTTATCTTATTTGGTTGGAAATTATTTGCAAATAGTTATCTGACTGGTTATTTTATTTTATATAATTTCAAATAACTAATAATTATTTGTTATCTTATTTGATAACTAGTTAGCTCCTGGCCACTACATGTCAAATAAAACCAAAGAAAAAAAAAAACAGTTTTTTTCTTATCTTGTCAAATTTGAGATTTTTCATTTATTTAGCACATTCTTTGTATACAGTGCTTTTGCTTGTTTTCTTTCTCCAGACCAAACTTTGAAATTTTCTTTACATAAAACTGGCAACTAACAAACTATCGATTTACAGATTCAGTTATGTAGGTAATAATTATAATTACTATCTTAAAATAAAAATAATTATAATTTCTGAAATAAATTAAAAATTATTTAAATCAGCATTTAAATACAACATTTATATAGCCTTGGTGGGCCGAATGCAAAATGAACCCTCAGGTCAGGGAACAGCCAACATTTTTCGATCGAAAAAGCCAGAAATTGAAGTCAAACAACAAAAAGTACACAAACATATATGAAGTATACAATTATTAAAAATTTCTTTGAAATATTGCCATTTTTATTAATATTTCATATTTATTAACTTGGTCTTACTCCATTTGCACAATATTTTGCAGTATTTTATGAATATTTTTATTTATATGAAGAAAATCCTAACATATACAGAAATGGACTCATCTCGTACATAAACAGCTATATTTTTTGTTCCTCTAATTAGACTGCCACTGGTGTATTGTAACTCTGGACGCAATGCCACTTACATGCAAAATAAGCTTGGCTGCAATTTGCTGGGAAGGAGTGGCTGCTGTAAAGCAATAAAAGTGTCATTCCCCTTAAAATTGCCTAGTGGTGTTTATATTTTGCTTTTCTCCTAAATTTCAGTGAAATTGAAACAAAAAATAAACAATTACAATATATTTTAGTTTATTTTAACAGAATTAACCATTATTTTCTTATCAGCTACAATATTTTTTTTAATTTTCAGAATTTTATAGTTTATTTTGAGAAAAATTTGATTTTTTCCAAAAATTTCCAAAATATCATTTATCAAATTGTATAATCAGAATGGGTTTGATAGGTTATACTATCAAATTGACAGAACAGGCTAAAAAAATCCAAATTCTATCGAACAGTTCAAATATAAATAATGTTTGTTTAAACATAATTTTAAAAAATATTTTAGCAATTAAAAAATTTAGGACCCACCATCAAAAGGGTGTACTTTCATCGATTACACACAATAAAAAAACTGATTAGCAAAGGCTGGATTAATGAAATCAGGACTGAATTTTTTATATCATTTTTTTGTTCTGCAGCCTTTATGTGTATTGATGGCAAAAGGGGTTAAAATACTAATTTTTCTGAAATAATAGAAAAATTGTGAATGGAACAACTGATTTAATAAAAACAATTTAATTCAAATTAAAATAACATTTTAATTTTTTAATTCTATTAATCAATCACACATTATTTTACCTTTATCAATTACAACTGTTTCAGTAGGCTCTTCTATTTCTTCAGGAACTTTCTCTTCTTCTCTAGGCAAAGGTGTTTTTGTAGTAGAGGATGGAGGAAATGATGTTTCTGAACCATCTGATAAAATTCCACTAGCTTCAATAACATCAGCTAGAAGATTATTTTTCTTGTCTATTTCTCCCTATAATAGAGTAATAATAATAAACATTACTAATTCTTGTAAACCTGTATAAATAATGATAAATTTAATTAAATTATAATAGTATTTAAGATAATATACAGATACTCTCTAGTTTAGGCATATCCAACTTATATTAATTTGACATTACATTAAATATTTTACATATTTTTTTACTTTTGCATATTTTTCTGAGCTATTTTACAAAACAAACATTCATTATATTTGTAAGTTACAAGTGCAAAATTGTTAGTTTTCAACATTTAAAAGTTACTGTTACTTGATTTATGTTTTGTATATTGTCTGTTGATTTTAATTATTGTATTAATGCAACATTATTATTTCATGCAGTGTTTATCTCCTCCTCAGTAAAATAATAATATGGCACAATAATATTAAGTAAGCAATCACTGTAGACCATTTAGCTTCAGAAGTTTGATTCAGAATTTGTTAAAAAATTGTTTTACCAATTTATGCAAAATTTGATTATGTAAAAAAACTTGTTCTGCTTATTTACATAAACTGAGAAATACCTTTAAATAAAATTCTACTATAATTGGAAATATTTTCATTAGTTTATTTCATTTTCTACAATTAGAAGTTTTATAAAACTTAGAATAGCTAGCTAGAAAAGTTGAGTTTGATTTGAGTTCAAAGTTCAAAAATATTTTAAAAAGTATTTACATATATAGTAGTTTAAAATACAGCACTCTCCAATTATCTGGAGTTGGATTATCTAGACCGAAGATTAATCAGGAAGTGATGTTTAATTATCAATGTTTTTATCTTAGATGTTATATCTGAAAGATTTTCAAATGCCTCAGATTCATTCTTTATTATATTTTAGATAACTGGAAATCAAAACAAGAATCAAATAAATATTATTATTACAAATACTACAATAATTTCTTGCTGTAAATAAACAAATTTCTTGTTTCCTTCTTCAATAAATAATAGATATATTTGAAATTTTTTTAATCTTAATATTAAATGCATAAGGTCCATAATTCCAATTTTTTGAGTATTTTAAGAATTATTCAGAAAATCAATTATCTGGGGAAATTTCCTGACTACCAGATTTAATCAGGAGTCTATTGTATAAAAAAAATTTTTAATTATAAAATTTAGAAATTAAAAATTATAAAATATAAATTCCAATGCCATATTGCTCTTTTAATATATGTGTAGAATTATATGGTTAAAGGCAGAAAAAAATGCAATAAACAGTAATTGTTGCTATTGAATTAAACTACTGTTAAAATCTATATCCTATTATCTTTTAATTGTGAAAAGCACAACCAATTAAGTTGATTTAACCAACTGTACCATTCACTATTGAATTAAAGTTTCTTGTATATATGGCATATTGTGTTTATACAATTATATGTATTAAAACATAGTAGAATGTAATATTGAAAAAATTAATGTAATAATATTATGATTGTTTAAATTTTAATTTGTTCAATATCTTGTTATTCTTAATTTTTAATGTAACTAAAGAGAATTCATGTTTGAATCAAAATGTTTTTACTAGCAATAAAAATAAATCCTGCAATTGTGCTTTTTCTTCATACTGAATTCTTAGATGTTTAACAGAGTGCCTTCAAGGATTATTTTGAAATTATATAAATAACTTTCATTCCCAGATTGTGCCTAACCCAGTAGGTTTATCTGTATAAAAGCTTATATGCATCTATCAGTAATGATGAATAAAAATTCTTTAATATTTGTATAAACAAAAATAATTTCTTATAATTTTTTTTTATTTTAAAAGCTATGATTCCATTTCTTTACATAAATAAATCATTGTTTATTTTATTATAATTAAATTTCATTGTTCAGAACAGAACCTATTTTTAACAATGAATTTTGACCATAATAATATTAAGTTTATGCTTAATAAGCCCATTTCATGAGCAAATCAACTCAAAGTCAGGAACTACTTATATATTATTTTTTTATGTTGAATATATTTTTTTATTATACTTTACATATATATAAGGATATTAAAAAATTTAGTATATTTTATATCAATTTTTATTAATTTATTTATTTTAACCAAAATTTGTTTTGTGTAAAAAATATTCTTATAGCATATTTTGTAGCACTCTACATGCTGGAAGGAGTTTTTTATTAATAATAAAACAAAAGCATAAGAACAAATGTATTCCATTAATTACTCTGGTTTAGAGAAAAATCCATCTAAAATTTTTCCTGATCATTTCAGAAGTTTGACTGGAAAGATGGACAATTAATAACAGAAAATGGTTTCATAAGGATTGAAATAGAAAAGAATGTCAGATCATACTAAAATGGAGCAAATTTGAATAAGAAACAAAACCATAATACAAACAATAACATTTTTAATATACAAAAAAAATATACAAGTATGTAAAATGGTTATTAAAAATTTTTTCTATTTAAAGTACAGCAATATTCTACTGTGAAATAATATTTTATTTGTTATCTACTTATCAATCACATTCTACAGTAATGATAGCAAATAAAACTTTAAATGCACTTTTCTCAAAACCAAGCAATTGAATAAATTATTATTTTTCTGAATTTTTGTAATTATTATTATTATTTTTTTTTATAAATTCTTTCTTCTCCTTGAGTATTGTTAAGAAATGATTAGTTATCACTAGGTGACAGCTAGATAAAATACAAAAGAAAATCAATTAAAATTCTTTACTATATGTTAGTATAAAATTTAAATATCATATTAAAATTACATAAATCCAAATTTATGTAAATATAAAATTGTGCAAGTTGAAGACTAACTAAATTTTGATTTTTAAGAGTTTATATTTTAATTTTACAAAGTCAATTTTAATTGTAGGAATCACTATTACCTTGAAATTACAAAAAAAAAAATCTGAAAGTGTCATCTCTCTATGACTGGAATCAAGTCATTCAAAAATGCTATAGATCAATTAAACAAATATTTTTGTAACTAAAATAGCTCTGTTCATTTAATTCAAATCAATGTATTTAATGAATAATTAATATTAAATTACTTTATCTTCAGTTTGTTTGGAATTCATGCTGGATGAATTTTTATCTTCACTTATTGAATTTGAACTTTCTTTTTCCAAATGATCAAATTGATTAACAGTTGTAGGTTTCAAAGCAGAAATATTTGATGGAGTACATGAAGAAACTGATACAACTGCAGGAGATGAATTTGATCTACCTCTCTCTTGTTTTTGTATATATGTAACAGCTTCCTGCTAGTAAAAAAATAATAATAAAATACATGTTTTGCAAAAAGTAAGATAGATAATAAGTAAAAGTAAGTAATATTTAAAATATCTTAAAGATTTTTTAATAAATATACAAAATATTCTTCATGCTGCAAATTTGTGAAAATTGCTACTTAAGCCAAGGGAATATATATATATTATACCCTCTATAAGAAAAACATGCAATAATATCTATCATTCCAAATTTATGTATCAATACAATCTATAAAATTTTATAAAAATATTCATTATTCATTTTAATTATAATGAAAACATTAAAAAAAACATCTTTATAGTACTTTTAACATATATAAAAACTATAACAGAAATTAATTGAAATTGCAATTCAATAAAAATATTTGGCTTTATTCTGTTAAAATACTCAATATATAAAAATATTGAAAGGTTACTGATCAAAACAAAATGTTAAATAAAACTAAATATATGTCAAATCTTATTCCATCATTAGATAAACACTAAAAATGACTTTATTAAATTAATTAAATTTTTATTTTTAAACTTATTTTAATTAAAATTAAATAATTTTTTTTTTTAAATTTTTTTTAAATTTTTATTTTTAAACTTATTATTTTAATAACACTAATCAAAAACTGTTTTATAACTTATTAAACTAATCAGTTTTTATGTTCAAACAATTATTGTTTTTTTAGATGAATGAAATACTTGATATATTGAATAAATCTAACCTACATTAAAAAATAATTGAAGTAAATAAATCATAACTGGAAATAAAAATAGTTCAATATATTGCAAAGCCATAGATTATTAAATCAATATTCGTTTATGTGCAAAATAACTGAACCTTGCTCTAGAGTTAAAAACAAAACAAAACGATATTAAATATTGTTTATAAAGGAATTTCCTTTATTAGAAAGTAATAAAATATTGAATCCACAAATATAAAAATGAAATTATTATTATTATTATTATTATTATTATTAAAATTATGTTATTAATTAATATCAGTTAATAATTTATTTTTCTATAGAAATGAGTAATTTATCCGTATAAAATATCTCTTATCAATTACTTTGTCAGATAACTGCAATCTGTTACTTTAAATTCTTTTATGTTATTTAATCGAAATGGAATTTTGAAAATATAAAATAAAATGTAAAATAATTCGATTAAAATTCCAGCTGAATTATTATGTTGTTGTGTTTCTTTATTTTTAAATCAGAATGGCTCAAACCGAATTTTAATCATAATTATAGATATAAAAATATTGGACGTAACCATATTACTGGATAATTATTAGTTTCAATCCAAAGATGTTTGACATCAGTAATATCGAGAGTATAACACATTCTATCGTTAATAAAATTAATGTGGTCTGTAAATTTATTTTACTGCTCTGAGTTTAAATGATAATTATGGTATTAAGACACTGGCTAACAATATCTCTTAGTCTATGTAAAATGTTTAAAATTAACACTTTAATTTCTAAAGATGAATAGATATTTACTCTGTTCAGAAATTGCTATTAAAATTCATAAGCCTTCATTTAATTGTTTCTGGATTGTAGTCTATATTTATTTTAGAACCTATTTTATTAGATGTATAAGATTATCTGATAGGGCATTCCTAATTAGATCAACACATACAGCCTGCAGAATCTTTACTCAGCTAAACCGGTTTCATATTTAACTTAAAAACTAGACCGATTGCAAATCTGAGTCATCTTTTTTATATATATATAAATTAAAAAGGAATACAATGATCGAGTTTTGCTGTGATGTTTAAATCAAATATTAAAAGATGCCTCTATCGTACATGCTATATGTGCTATCTTTTAATTACTGTACTGAAAATATCCATTTAAATAAACAGAGTCTATATGGCCGACATTTATCTAACAGATAATTAAAATTTGAATGGAATTCTCCACAATGGAACAATAAGCCTATTAAAGTATATGTGAAGAATGCTATAATAAATTTGTTTCTTGTCTTCTACAGAAACTAAAAGAGTGAGATCGTTCAATAAAATCTTTTCTCTTTTCATTTGACAAACTTTGCTTCTAGAGCCAACTTTTGCTTTTTGTCAAGTTATTTTTGTGGGAATTTTGATAATCGATATACATACTGTATTCTGTTTTTTTTTTTTTTTTTTTTAATATACAAGTTATTTATAAATTTTTTTTTTTTTTTTTTTTTTTATTGAATATACAAGTTATTTATAAATCAAATCCGCTTTATATTTATTATGTAGTGTAGATAATATTATAAATAAGCGAAGAATAATTAAAAGTATAGATTAATGTTTATAGATATTAATTTATCGACTTAATGATATTCGCTTTTGGCTATTTAAATTATATAATCTATAAACAATTTATTGATAAATGCAAATTTTGTAATCATACACAGTATAAGCAATCGATATTTAATAACTGTAATTGTAAATACTGTAATAAATTTTATTTGATAAAGAAGCTAAACAGTAATTCAAATGAAATATTAATTCAATTATGCAAAACAAGATATATAAGTTATGCAAAAATAAAAGTAAAATTATAAACATAGCTTATATAATTTAAATAAATTATTATTATTAATGATATTATTAAAGTAATAATATATAATTAAATTTATTTTATTTAGTGAAATACGATAGTTAAGAAACCATTTTGATATTAAATATATAATATTTTATAATAATGTGTATAATGTATATAATAATGTGCATTATTATAAAGTTTCATTGATTAATACACATAAATTATTTGAGAAATTTTATCATCCATAGTTAATAGCCAGGTTAGTCCTCTAATCAATTAAATGACCGTTAGCAATATCGTACTAGAAGATTACATAATTTTGTTATTCTTCATTTTAGGTTCTAAGTCAAAAATCAATACTGTCAATCCATCAATCTGTGAAATAAACTGAAATCACATTCAAGAAAAAAATTTACTTATACATTTGTCAGAAAAGCATTTAATAAGATAGCAACTGATAATCCTCTAATAAATGACAAAAAAAAGAATATAGTATTGTATATTGATATAATGTCAAATATTGTAGTTCAGTTATTATTGGACTTTCTTTTTTTGATCTTCTGAAAAATGGCATATGTCAGAAGTGAAATTTTTTCGTTCTTTGTCTTATTTGTTAGATATTTTTATTTTTGTATACTAGCTATATAATAAATTATTATTACGCCTAATATTATTTACTTTCTTTTCAAAATATTGAGATTGTTTATTATTTTTTAATATTTAAATAAAAAATATTAGTTAAAATTATCTGTATTTTAATTGTCATTCATTTATTATCTAATAATAAATTAATTAAAATTTAAATAAAATTATTAAATAAAATAGATAAAATTTGTGATAAAAATATTCCAATAAAATGCGTGTTATTTAATATGCTTTATTCTTAATAGATCGGAAGAGCGGTTCAGCAGGAATGCCGAGACCGATATCGTATGCCGTCTTCTGCTTGAAAAAAAAAAAATATTTATATTTTTATAAATTAAATTTAAAATTTTTTTTTAAAATATAAAAAATAATTTTTTTATAAAATATTTATTTATATTAATTATAAATATTTTTAAATACTTATTTCTAATAATAAATGTTGCCTACATATATTAAAAATATTTATTGATTTATCTTATGTCATTAAAATGCCCTTTTAAGGTACTAGAAATAGAGTAGATTATACTGTATAAATTCAAAGTAGAAAAAAACTGAAGTAGCCTACGTACTGTAATTTGTTTTTCTTCTAACTTTAAAAGTGAAATTTTTTTATTAACAAGCGAAAATCAAATTTTTGATCGACTCATTTTATTTATGAATTTTTATAATTTAAACTTGCTAAAATCTAAACTTACATTATTTTCTCTAAAAATATGATGTTTATATATTTATAACTGAATATTTATAAATAAAATATTTTGATTTTATTGTCTATATAATTATATAAAAGCCAAGAGAAATTTTCTTCTTACATCTTTATGATTTTTTAATATTATATTTATTATTATTTTATAATTTACAAATACTGTATAATAATTTAAAATTAATTTTAGTTCGATTTTTAAAAAGAAAATTTAGTGAACATTTTAAGCGATTTCTTTTAAATTTAATTTTTATCGGAATTATGATTTTTTTTTCCATTTTTGATTCTAATAAATATTTTTCATTATCAACGTTAATCATTTTTTTTATTTATTTACTAATCGATAATTATTTGATTTTACTTATTTTGTTAAGTGACTTTTTTATCACGAATGTTTTCATAATAAATAAATCCATGTTTATTTTCGTTATTAGATCGGAAGAGCGTCGTGTAGGGAAAGAGTGTAGATCTCGGTGGTCGCCGTATCATTAAAAAAAAAAAAATAATAAATTAATTATTTAAATATTAAATATTTTTTTTATTAAAAAATATAAATTTATTTATAATATATTTTTATTTTTTTTTTTTTTTGATAAAAATAATCTAGTAGATGAAATAATTTTTAAACGAATTAAAAATATTTTATAATGTTTTTGTTTGTTAAATAGTTAATAGCAGAAGATTTAACCTTTTATTAATATTATGGTACTTTGTAAATATTTACGTTTGTCAAATATTTAACGTCGAAAATAATGTTAAATTGGATATATACTAATCGTCATTATATTTTGAATAAAATTTAGTTCGTAAACATGTTTAAAAAGGTATTTCCATAAGTTTACACGCGTTGTATCATGTCTATAATTTATTATATATACAGTATTATCTTTTAACTATTGATAGAATATTAAAATATTTATATTGTTACTCTTATATTAACAAAAAAAAAAAAAATTATTGGATTGTTAAATATTTTAATTATCTAAAGTTCATTTTGACAATTATTTTTTTATATATGGATAATATTAAATTTAAATTAAATAAGTTAATTATTATACACGAACTTAACATAATTATTTATAATATATTTTGCTCTGTATTATTTAAATTAAACTTAACAAAATGCTTAGAAAGTTTGAACCAAATATAATTATAAAATGAAAGTTTATGTTAGTCGAGTTTAATCAAATTATCATTGTGATTCGTTGAATAAATTTATCAACAATTAATTAAAACTTCATTCTAAAAGGTTCATTACATCAGTAAATGATTCGCCTAATATAAAATTTAAATATTTTTATATTCTATTATTATTATTTTGTAATTCATAACAAAAGTGTTAAAATACAATCAAAATGCGATATAATTAGAATATTTATTCTCCATTTTCATATTATTTAAGCATGGCAGCATTATGGCCTATCAGTAACAGAGAAGGTTATTTCCCAATTGTACGACGACACGTGAGAGTTCGCTTAAATAATTGGATTCGGAACTGCAATATTAGATCCATACTAGTTAGTGTAAGCTACATCAATTGTTCATTACTACTGGATTAATTAATTCGATTTTCTCAAACGGATACTAAATATATTTTAGTCAATGAATTTTCTTTAAATATACGATTCTTTTATTTTCCATAAAATACTGTATATCTTAATATACAGTATTTAATTACGGTTTTGTCTGTTCTGAAATAAATTGATAATTTATAATTCTTTTTGTTAAAAATATAATAATTGGTTTATAAAGATAAATTTTTTCGAATAAACTATTAATTTTTTATTACTACTATTACTATTATCAATTCGGAATTTGGCATACAAAAATGAACGTTAAATAATAATTTCTGCATCTGAATATACCTTCCTAGATGATCCGAATCAAATGAATGGGAATGATCGTTTTTGGAGGATATAAAAGAAATCTTGTTCTGCAGTTATTCGTGTCAACTAAAAGACCCTGACACCGACCAAACATGCTATTTGTGACCCCGTCCTCGATGATAATAGTCCTAGATCTTCTAGCTTGACTGCACTTGCGTGTGCTATCCCCATGAACATCTTCCATACAGGAAATCAGAAGTCTTGTTCTTTCTTGTTCTTGTTATAAACGCAAAATATAGCTATAGGTACTTTGAAGGGGTGTTTATTGCACTTTTTAAAAATATTTTGTTACGACATCGTTTTTAATTATTATTTACTACGCATTTCCATTTTTAGTTTTTATAGTTGACCTTTCACTGCACTTTAGTGTCGCTTTCTCTTTGATAATTTAATTATCATGTTTCTATCCGCAGGCAAGAATCGACTTTTGTTAGGTCTTAAGTAGAAGAGATACTTTTGCATAAATAATATAAATAATAAGATCAAATCAAATGTATTATTTTGAATTCTTTATAAATATTAATTACTTTTTAAGTAATAATTTTTGTGATTATATTTCTTATTTAATTTATTTAAGATAAGAGTTCATTTGTCTTTGTTTCATCCGATAGGCTCTGATAACTCGTTGATAAGTCAAAATTAATTAATTATTATTTTTTAAATTTTATTCTGAGAAACATTACATTAAATAAATAAATATTCTGCATTGAATAACATATCTCTATAGGCCCTATATATTTAAAGATTTTTTAATGTTTATATGTGTTTATAATACAGTAAAAATTATATAAAAATTGATATGGCTGCTTGATTAACTATATTATAGTCAGTTAAAGTGAATTTTTATAAAGAATAAAGTATAAATATCTATATGCAAATATTATGTAAAATGAACAAGTTTAATAAGAGATCTGATATTCTTTACAACTTTTTAAAGTTTCAAAATAAAAAAACATCAAAAATTAATACGCAGTATAGGATTTATATTATCAAAATAAAATCATCTACATAAATTCTAAACAGTCGTTATTTTATCAACAAATAATTAAAAATACGAATCGAAATATTCTATTATAATGCATTTTATTCAGTGTAATCTAAAATTATTTATCCAAATATGCTCTATAATTAAAGGTGCTCGAATGCTTTTCATTTTAGATTTTTCTCTAACTTTATATAAAATTTTGTAGAACTTTAAAAATATATAAAATTTATTAATAAATTCTAAAGTTATAATAAGAAATGTTTTATGTTTATTCCGAATATAGGAGGGATTCTAATTTTTGGAATTATGATTTTTTTAAATGTCGAATTTAATTCTGAATTATTTATCGTATTTATATAAACTGTACAAGTATACCTAATTAGATAAAGCATTTTGCTTTTAACCGTTCAATCAAAAGTGTTGACTGAGTTGTGTAACAGATAACTGATGAATGGTGAGGTGTTTTTATTCTATTGACTTTTATCATGCTTACGGAAATAAAACTTATATTTTTAGTAATTAATCTACTAGTGGTCTGTCAAACGAAACTAAAAATGGTATCTTTTAAGGGGAAGTTTTGAATCTTCATTCCAATCTAATGAGGAGGAGGATGATGATGTTGATGTTTCTGACGATGATATTGTTCACTCCTTTCTAGAGTGAACAAATCGATGAGGCGACAACCATAATGAATTTATTACGCAAAATTTTCTGTTGATAATCATGAAAATGAAAAATGAATTCGATGGATTGAGCTGCGATAAATGGATTTAATTTGAATAGACGTAGAAACAGAATAGTTTTAATTAGCTTTTCCAATTAATTTTGCAAAAATTTATGTTTAAATATTTTAAATTCGCCACATACTTTTACTTTCTCAAATTAGGAATTTGTAAATTAAGCACTTAATTTGGAGAAATCGATCTTTTCATTTATTTTTACAAAATATATATATATATGTAATGATTTACTTTTCATATCATGTTATAAACACCAAAATTAGTGGTAATCTTTATTTAAACTATCTATAATACCCTAAATACATACGAAAAAATTTTCAATTGATATTTTAGCTCGCCATTACTATATTCTTTTGCATTCTAGCAAATCTTTTAACTCTGAGTCTTATCACGCACATTGCATCATATATAGGTCATAATAAAAAGCATACTGTATATTATCATATGCTGTACTATATTCAATTCATTCTGTTTCCTTTCTATTGAGTGCAGTATACTATATATCTTAAAAACTTCCCCATACTTGGCGTCCTTTAAGTTATTTTGAATCTCATAAATATATATTTAATTAAAATGGATGAATAAAAGTTTATATTTAGTATCTTAATTTTCCAATATGAATTTTATATGTTCTAAAATCTATTAACTTATTTATAAATATTAAATTGAAATAAACGCATTTTTTTAAATAAAAATCAAAATTATTAAGTTATTTTTAATAATTTTTCTAACTTATTCAAAATTAATTTTCATTCATATATAGTAATAAAAATTAAGTTCCATCAGACTTTTTGACTTCTGTAAAACCTATAGTTCCTGTTTTGTTTGCAGTTATACACATCCAAAAAGGAAAAAATAAAGAATATTGCAATGAATTTTCCTTTACCACTGTAAATCAACTGTAACGACTAAGTCAATTGCAACAAAGAACAGAAATTACGGTCTAATCACTCTAATGTACACGACGCCTTTTTTCGTTACTTGTGGTTAAACTTCCGCAAAGCAGGTTTTTATTGTTTTATGTGCTTTGAAGTAAAGATTCTAATAAATAATTTAAAATGAAATACTGTTGAATTTCATGGGAAAAATGTGCTCTAAAATCATAATACGATATCATATTAAATACAAACTTAACAATTTTAATGACTCGTATATTAAATCTATAATGTTTCTCCATATAGTTATTTTAAACCGTTAAAAAATCATCAAATTTTTAAATCAAGCCTATACATCATTTAAATTCTCTAACATTATTTGTTTATTTTAATCATTACTTATTTATTATTATTGAAAATACAGTAGTTAAGTATAATAAGTATAATAGTTTAAGTATTGAATATTCAATTAATTTATTTTGATGTATTTTTAAATTAAATTTTATATAGACTATATATTTTTTTTATAATATTTCAATGTTTTTATCCAAACTATTTAATTTTATAAATGTACAAAGAGAAAAACTAAATAAGGATATATTATTGCAAAATATTAACATGTCCTATATTTTTTATGATATTTTTAATGAATAACATTAAATTAATTCAAACTAGTCATCAAAATAAATATTAAAAACTAAAAAAAATATAGTATATACTAAAATTTTTATAAACATTTTAAAATATTTAGATCTACATCTTCAATTTAAATTTCGTGAATTGTTAATGTTATATTCTGTTTGAAATAAATTCATAAATAATCAAAATCGCTTTGACTTTAGTTTTTCCACTTTTTTTTTTTTTTTTTAAATCATATAATATTATTTTTTTATTAAAATTTATTTATTATTATTTTTTTTACTTTTTTTTTTTTTAAATCGTCAGAAAAACGAAAAATATTTAATCGATACCTATATCTACCATGTGTGCAAGTAAGAAAAAAAACTACACTTGATTCAGTCAATGTTTTGGTAAAACAAGATTGACAAGTTACATAGCAATCAAGATCAATAAAAGAACTCGAAGGTTTACCGTTTAATTCATTGGACAACTTCTATTTCCCAAGAATGCCAATTTGGTGAAATGTTTCGTGCAAAGAACTATTACCGTTAGATTTAAGACAAAAAATAAAATAAAAAAATAAAAAAAAAGAGTATTATTAGACGACTTTTTTTATTTTATAAAATGAACAAATTACGATAAAATGGTTTTATAATTTATAACATCTCGCATATTAAAATAAAGTTCATCGCGATAAAATGTGCATCAAGTGACAAGCATTCCAAAACAGAATAAGATTTCTACTTAAAATAGCACTATTGGTTTAGCTTGATTAAGAAATGTCATTATAAACTTACTTCTCTGTCAGTCGGATTAACCAGCCGAACCGATTCCTTCGCTTTCATCTCCCATTGCCAATGAATAATAAACGATCGGTATTTATTAGTTGGACTGAAAAGAGCATTGTTTGTTATCTCGATAAATAATAATTCATCCTTTCCATTTGACATGTAAACATTCGAATCTTTGCAAATTTAATTTTAAGATAACAACCGTATAAATTACTTAATGAATACTCTGTAAAATGATTTCAAATATTTATCCGATTAACTACATCATTATTTACGTCAAAAATATTAATCATTTATTATTTCTAAATAAATTAATCCTACATACAATTAATTTTTAAGTGTATAAAAATATGTTATATATATATATATATATTCTTAATCACAGTAGATCATTAAATTATTATCAATTATTGTTTGTTAATAATTCGATAGTTTCATTTTGTCTAGTTATATTTAATCAAATCAACAAGTATAAAATATGTATTAAATAAATAAATAAGACATAAAACTTATAGACTAAAAACATCACTAACTTGATAGGGAATATCACTTTACCAATTTATGGACAGCTTCTCTTGTCGTGAAATCTACCCTGCTGTTTATAATGAGACACCTAATGACTGATATCGGATTTAGAAATACACTGTATAATAGGCTTTTGTTAAAATGTCTAGAAATACAATATTAATATATTGTTTTATCAAATTAGTCTAAAAAAATTTTGATATAAGTGCGTAATTATCATTTTTTTAATTTATTGTTAAATAATAAATTAATGAATTATGATATTAAAGTGTTTAATTTTAACATGTTATTATTTCATTGGTAACATAGTTGAAATATTAAAAATTAACTCATTATTATAACAATGTTGCAAAAAATTTATTAATATTGTTTCAGATTCATGTTATCATTTAGATACAATAGTGCGTAAATTATTATAAAGGCGGATATTGTAAATTAATTTTTATATGTTCAATAGAAGTCATAGCATATTCAGTAGCTAAATCTATTTCATTTTACGTAATTTAAAATTAAAAACATCACTAACAATTTTGTTTGCTTATGAAAAAATTTCTAGCCAAGTATAAAATACCAAATTTTCAAAAAATAAGTTATATTAACCAATTTATAAATGGGAATTTTTCCTGTTTAATCGTTTATTCTAGAAAAAAAAAATGTTTAATTAAACATTTAAAATTGATTTGTTTATCTTTTATATTTTGAAGAAAGTTCTGAATTGTTAGAGTCTACTAAGCTACATGTCAAACATAGCCAATTACTTTAGTCTACCTTCTTGGAACAAAATAAGGCTAAAATACAATATTGTTAGAGTCTACTAAGTACATGTCAAACATAGCCAATTACTTTAGTCTACCTTCTTGGAACAAAATAAGACTAAAAAATGTTTTTAATTAAGTTAGTTTAGTTCTTATAATTTTGAATATATTTAAATGAAATTTGATTATATAAATTGGTTAAAAGATTTTGACGAAATATTTTACTGTTTTATCTGTCCTTATGTTTAAAGAAATATCTTACTTCTCAATTTATTAAAGATAAAATGTACAAATTTTTAGATAATGTATTCATAATAAATGATAATAAACTGCAAATTTAATTGTTCATTTCACAACTTTCAACACAAAATTATTGATTAAATTTTTAAAATATCATAAATTTATTATAGCGACTTAAAAGTAGTAATTCGTTTGATGAGATTATTATGATCAAGTATTTCAGTACATAATCTTAAAATAGCTGCCGATCGAATATTTTGAATTGATTATTATTGTAATTTTTTGTATAGTTTAGAATGAATTTGTAATAAAAATTGATGCATTGTTTGATCTATATTTAAATATAGATAAAATGGTATTCGATATTCATCTTGTTTACATTGAAATTTTTTTGTTGTTATAAAAATATTTAATTTCTAGTTATAAAAATCTTATTAAATTAAATGAATATCACGCAAACACGTCGTTGCTTTTAAATTCTTTTTATTTCAGTTCTATTAGTATAAAAATAGCTTTACTTAAAATATTTTAACGAATGAAATTAAATCATTTCCCCCAGTTAATAAAGCTTTTGCTTTCAGCATTTCAACAATTCAGAAAAATAGTTTCCAAATTAATGACTTTATGAAAGTTTAGAGAAAATTCAGGCACTTGTATTCGAAAATATTCAAGTTGAATTTATAAAGAAAAAAAGAACGAAATTATTTCTAATGTCGACTATTTCATAACTTCTTTCATTTTACTTTGTAGGCTAGACTCTTAAATAAAAGTTTCTTATATTATTATGGAAAATAAGGTCTCTTTCTAAAAAATTCATTTTTTATACGATATTGTTTAAAGAAATATTATGAAAAAGTGCATCCATTAATTTCATTTCTGCTTCTTTAAAATAGCAAAGAATGGGATTAATATAAAATGTCATTAATTTTTACATATATCATAATTTGTTCACTATAATATAATTTTATTTTATTAATTTAATTCGATCTTTATATTAAGAACGGAAATTTTATCTTTACAAAACAATGTCATCATAATCTAATTATTATTTTTTACTTAAAAATAAACTAGACTTATTGAAATCAATAGTATCAATATGACATAATTTTAATTTATTTGAGGAATCCTGGATCAAATTCGCTGATCTTTTTTTCACTTATAGAAACTCTTAAATCGTCTAGTGATTCCTAATTTTCTGACAGATTTTTTTATAAACCGAGTTAACTAATAATGGATTTGTATAATATAATCGCAATAAAAACTAATGTAGAGTTTTAAAGTAATATTAGTTTGACTATACTTTGTTCAGATAACAAAAAATTATATTTAATGAACCTTTTCTCACTAAATAAAATTCATTTTTAGTAAAATTAATCATAATTAGTTTATCTTTTATATTTGTAAGATAGACAGAATTAAATTTATTTTGTTTCATTTAAATTATTTATAAAATTGAAATCACGTTTAATATGTTTTGCTATTATTATAAGAAAAAAATAAAAGCGAATATAATTTCAAAATCTTATTTAAAACAAAAATATAACAATGATACGAAGATGATAAATGATAAATTTTAAGCTGTATAATGTTCCATCTAAAAGAAGAATATGTTTGTTAGATAACTTAAACGAAAGAACTTTAACAGTAAATTTTATTTTATTCTTCTGCTTCTTTTGATTCTCATCAAACGAATTGCTCGTTTTTCTTCCAATAATAAAAAAAAAAAAAGTTTATTATTGATTTTTATAACTATATAGTACTTACTGTATTTGTTTTTCTATTAATCTGAAAATAAATTTATATTGAATACTTCGATAATTGTTTTAGATTATTCAAACTATTTTTGTATAATATAATAAGAATATAATATTAAAAATAAGAAATAAATGAAATTAAATATAACTTACTATACAACAACTTACAAGGATTATAATAAGGTATTTAAATCTGTATGAATTTGAATTTATATATTTATATTTGTTTAAACAATATTTAACATGTTCTAAATTCAATCATTTCTAATCAAATGTTTTCAGAAATATCATATAAGTAATATATTTTCATTTACGTACTTCCAATGAAGTGATCGACTGAACGATAGTGGGTTCAAAATAAAATTTTATTCTATTTCGCCAACCAAAAATAATATCATCATCAGTCACAAAACAAAAAACTATAAAAAATACTGAACTGAAATATGATTTTTTTAAGTTTACAGAACTTTAAAAGAAAACATTATTTTTTTTAGTAATCTAATTCTACTTTTTACGACTATATCAGATTATATCCTCAACCAATGTATTATTGTATTACTAAATACATTATGTTTACCTTAGTAAAAACCAGTGGCTAACAGAGAGGGGGCAAGAGGAGCGGCTGCTCCAGCCTCGCAATTTTAGGGGCCTCAATTTATAACTCAATATGTTAGAAAAAATATATTTGTATATTTTTATACTGTTCCAGCTTCAGTGTTAGTCAAAATTTGAAGTTCTCTATCAAATTCTTCATCAGTTTCTTGTACACTTACCACTATATATTTATCAATTTTGCCCTTTTTTTTTGAAGGGTCTCAAAAATATTAGTTACCCCGGGCCTCGCATTTTCTCTGAAAGTCCTTCTTGGTTAAACTATAACAAAATTGTTAAAAATATATGCGATGCTAAGTTAATCGAAAACATGTGAACATTGATACAGAATTATATATTTAACAATCTGTTAAATGCTGTAATTTTGTCAGATAATCTATAGTCAGTCCAGATCAGGAATGAGTAACTTACAGTTTCCTAGGCAATTTCATGAAACGAAAATAATTCTTAATTGAAAGCAGGCAAATTTAAAGTATATTCTTAAAAAAATTAATAGTTACAAAAGATTCAAATAAAAGTTATTTATTTTAAAAATCCATAATTATATATAATTAAAATTGTTTTTAAATATTCGCTCTTTCATTTATGGATCATTAATTAGCATTTCCGCATATAATTATCATATACTTTATGGCCCCGGTAAGGTTTTTAACTCGGAAAAGTGGCCCTCATGCAATAAAGTTTGCTCATCATTAGTCCAGATTTTCTATTATTTTGTGATATTTTTTATTTATTTTTTACAATTTTTTAAAATCATTCTATTCTTGCATAATACTGTATTTTATTATACATTGTTTTTACAATAGATATATTTCGTTCATTTTATTTACAAAATAATTTTTAATTTATTAATTCCAGATTATTTAGATTTTATTTTTAAAATGTAAAGCCTTTAGCGATTTTTCCCTAAAATATTTTAATGAATAAAACGAAATCTGTTTCTCTCTTTCTCTTAATAAAGCTTCTATTTTCAGCATTTCAATAATTCAGAAAATAGATTTCGAATTAATGACTCCGTGGAAGATTAAAGAAATTCCAAGCACTGAAAATTCTGTGAATATTGCGGTTAACAATACAAAAAGGATTTAAACTAATGTATAAAATATTTTTAGACTGCAAGTTGTTAAAAATGAAAGATATTTAAGCGTAGTTTTTCATTGCTTTCTTTTTTCGAAATTTTTTTTCTTCGAATTTATTCGTCGTTACAAAGATTTGTATTGGTTAATGGTTTTTTGTTAGTCAATCAATATAAGTAATGTAGATACACTTGTATTCTTTCTTTTTTTTTAATATTGTTAAATTTTGATTTTTTGGCATGAAGGAAAACAGCAACATTGTTTAATCAATCACAAATATATTTAATGTATACATATATGAAAAAATAATGTATAATTCTTTATAAACTGTACTTCACGTAGAATGCTTGTTTTCCAATTTAATTTGATTTATTTATAATTTATACGTTCTATTTAATTGGAATTAATGTTTAATAGAGTGAAATACACAATTCATAAAAATTTCTTCTGTGAATTATTATAAAAATATGAGCATTATTATTATATTCAGTCGTTTAGTTTGATATTGATATCTTTAATCAGAATGATGGGCAAACTGATTATTACTAAATATTCCAGTCGTATAGGCAAGATTGATGTGAATGATAGAACGGGTGGCCGAATGATGTTCGCGTGGGCTCACTGAGATCGATTCCTGGTTGATCTCTGCTCTTCATCCAGGTCGGTCGACCCCTCCGTGACACGCCTGACTAGCTGACGAGGGTGTACGTGTGCATTTGGACTACTATGGGGTGCGGTGATGTACCCTGCCGCTCCTTCTTGACCCCGCTAAGTGCTGTATTATCTAGCAAAAAACCGAAGATTGGATAAAGAGTACTGAATTTCAAATAAATTTATTAAAAAAAAATAATAAAGTTATCGATTTTCATCTTATTCTAAATATTCTAATAAAAGCTAAAAATTTTATTTTTAAATACATATAATAAAAGTTTTTTTCCTGAATAAATAATTTTATTCCTCTTAAACAGGCTAACTTTTCTTTATTTTAGTTAAATAAAATATTTTTGAATATTTATTTAGCAATTATGTGACTACTAAATAAATATTCAAAGTACTTTATTTGCATTATATTTCAAATAAAATTTAGCAAAAGGAATGATAAAATTTTTTTAAAAATTGTAATTTATATGAAGATTTTAATAATAAAATAATTCGCAGTCATAATAATATAGTACAAATCTTACATTAATAATAAAAATAATTAAACAATATTAATAATAGTATATGCAGCACGTATTATAACTGAGCATAATATTGTATTGGTATAATATCAAGGAAATTTTCGACTTTATGTCAAATATTATATGAGGAAAGTTTTCTTGATATATAAATTTGCTTAAGATTGATCCATTAATTTTTGATCAAATCAGATCCTCGGGCTATCAATTGAAAACTGCTGAATCATATGAAATTTAACATAATTTTAGTGCGAAAATTAAGTCAAAATGTAACCATTTTCTGAATATAGAATACAATATTTTATATTTAAAAGTTATTTTACTGTATCTTATAATATAGTTATTTTTATATCTGAAATATAAAATTTTATAAAATATTTAATGTAAAATTAATATATTATGTAGAGTATGTAATTATTTTATTTAACAATTTTCGGTAAATAATTGAATCAATAATTCTATATTACTTAAAATCCGCTTTTTCTTAGTACATCGTTTTATTAAAATTCATTTAGTGATAATTTCATCAAATTTATTAATTTTTATCGTGAAAAAATAAAAAAAACGACAAGTTATCGATTTTTTTGCGACAACAATGGCTTGTTATTGTTTAAAATTTGCTTATGCTATATAATCTAAGCAAAATCGATTCCAATAATTTAAGTTCTTCAAGAATATAATAAATCATCGAATTAAAATTTTTATACTATTTTTTTAACACAACTTCTCGGGGAAAAATAATAAAATTTTCATGTTTTATTGATTAGAAAAATTCCAAGTAATAATTTAATAATGGAATTAATTTATGTTAATAATAAATTAATATATTAATCAGTTTTTTAATTAATATTAAGTAACGTTCTTTAAGCATTTAAATTAACGAATTGAAAATAATTAAAACTATATGTCTTTAATACAGTATATTTTTATTAAATAAATTGTAAGTAAATTTTTGAAAACAATACTAATTATGAATTTAAGAATAACCTTTTTAAGTTAAGATGGATTTTATATTACTCTGTATTAGATTTTTTTATAAAAAAAAAGAAAAACCAATATCTTAAAGTATTCATTTCTTAAATTTTGTATGATCAAGTCCAGGCGACGAGAACATCTGTCACCTTTGTTATGAAATTCTTCAGTATTCAGACAGTTTTTTTCCGCAACTATCGAATCTGTTTCATAGAATGACATGTTCCATATTTATATCTTATATGACTGTCTCATAACATTCCTTTTTACAAAACTAATGATTCCTGATTAGCTTTCTGATCTTTTTTTACACCCACTGTTATCGATATTTAAATACTGTATAATTTAAAATTCTGCAATATTTTGATTTTAATTTAACTCTAATTTTAATATTTTAATATTGGAATTTATCATACAAAAATTTTAATTACTTATATGAAGTTATAAAATTTAATGAATAGAATACTAAATATTATTTTTTACGCTGTTAAAATTATGAAACTCTATAGCTTTTCGAAATTTTTTAAAATAACTTTATCATCAGATGTTGAAAAAGATTTCCATACAATATAATATTGCTTGAAATTTATTCATCTGATGACTATATTCTTATATTTCATAAGGATTTTTCCCATAGAAGCCGGTTAACAGGAACTGGACCTCAGATCGGATAAATGAATGGCTGGTTAACCCAAAAACACACGTAAAATATCATTTATAGATTATAAATCAAATAAAAATATATAAAGTATATATGTTATGTATATATTTTTGATAATTAATTTGCAACTTATAAATTTTATATAAGTAACATTTACTTATATAAAAAAAATCGGTTCATTTGCCATTATGATTTAAATTCGTTTTTTGACGCAAAAACACGAAATCACGCCAATTTTTAATAGGAATTATTTAAATAGCAGCTGAATTATCTTGATATTTGATATATCTTATCGCAATTTTAAGCACTTTCTTTCTTTCCGAATGACTTATTCTTTTTTTTCGGTTTTATTTCTGCCAATAGTTCGATAAAAATGTGGCCGGTTAAAGCGAGACCGAATAAGAGAGGGTCTACTGTACTTTATAATAAAGAGCATAAATAAATATATATAGATAAATAAAATCGATCTAAGTTCAGAATACAATTTTTATTAGTGACAGTTTAAATTAAGTTTATTAATTTAAATATCAAAATTCAATCTTTAAAAAGTAATAAAACGAAATATAAACTTAGATTATAAGGTAGACTTTATTAATATAGACTAAATATTTTAGAAGTTGTGTTATATTTTATTACTAATTAACAAACTATAATTATTATTTATAATCCAGTTTAATTCTGCATTTAAAAATTATAACTTATACATGTTAAGTAAATTACAAAAAAAAATATTGCATTAAAATTCTAAGATATTAAATTTAACAATATATTTTTTTTAATAGGAAATTATAAATAATTTATTCTATCATTGTGTTAAAGCTTTAAAAGCTGATCATCAAATAAGAGTGCTAAATGCATTACAGGTAAATTTAATAATGATAATTCATTTGTAACTAACTATAAAATAGTATAATGAATTTTTTAAAATACATTTATTATTTTATATAGATGTTATGTGCCCTTGTAAGAGGTGTTTTCAGGAAATCTCTTGAAAATTTTGGATTTGATGTAATAAATATTTTAATTGGTTTTGATGTTGCTGAACATCAGATGCAGGTATTAATATTCGAAAAAAATCATTAAGTAATTAATTTGTTAGTCAAATATTAAATATTTTAATTGTTTTTAGATTCTTACTGATCATCTTTCAACTTTTTTAACTGGGGAATACTCTCATAGTTTAAAATCTCTTGTTCTCAATTTCTTATTAATTTTAGTAACAGTAAGTAAATTAAATTAATATAATAATAATTAAATTTGAAAATTGAATTTAATATACAATATATATATTTTTATACTAGTTATATTGGTTTTGTACGCATGTATGTGTGACTATATCTATGTTTTTGTAAATCATAGATACAGTCATTAGGATTATTGATCTATTTTTCTACATAATTATCATTACTATTTTTGCCTGGTAAAACTTGGGTCTGTGACTGTGACAAAATTAATGAAAATGCACTAAAAACAGATACAGACATACCTCTTTTTAAAGCACTTTTGCTAAATAATCTTAATTGTTGCTGATGCTTTTCAATTATATTCTATGTTTTTATTTTATATCTTGAAAGGAAAATTATCTGCAACTAATTGCAAAATAATACTTAGAATAGGTATATAAAACATATATTAACACAGAAACAGGCTGGGCCTGGAGCCCTCCTGGAAAACTGAAGATGCGAGACCCAGAATTGAATCCAGATCATCCAAGATGGTAAGTGAATGCTTTACCATATGGTTATCTGGCAGAATTTTTTAAACCTAGTGCTATTGCACACTTAATAAATAATAATGTAAATATATTTTTAGGCTTATATGTATTAGCAAATAAAAACAACTGTGATTTGCTGTTTAGAAATGATCCAATAACAATCATATGATCATAATAATGAGGTATAAATGAAGTTGGAATTTTGATATAGTAAACTGAAGAACAACCTTCATGGCACCAAACTAAATTTTGATGATAATGAAATGATCCCTTGTGGCCACAGTTAAATATAAGTGCTATGTATTGCCATGTAGTTATACAGACGTGTTTTAAAGTAACAAAAAGTAATTGACAGAGAGTAATTGACGAACTGTTATTAATACATTTTATAGGTGCATATTTAAGAACAATATCCTGTTTTTCCACAAAGATGTAGAGGAAAAGCTTTTTTAAAAAGTTGAGGCATTACTTTTAGAGTGTTTTAATGTATATGATGTGTGTCTGTTCCTAGCTTATGTACCTAGGTATACAGACATGTTTTAAAGTGACAAAAAACAATTGACAGAGAGTAATTGACGAACTGTTATTAATACATTTTATAGGTGCATATTTAAGAACAATATCCTGTTTTTCCACAAAGATGTAGAGGAAAAGCTTTTTTAAAAAGTTGAGGCATTACTTTTAGAGTGTTTTAATGTATATGATGTGTGTCTGTTCCTAGCTTATGTACCTTTGATTTTATATAAATTTAACTTTATAATGTTAAAGTTTCTATTATTTTATCTTTTATCCACATTAAAATAATAAAAATTCAGCATGTTTATGTACCTTTGATTTTATATAAATTTAACTTTATGTTAAAGTTTCTATTATTTTATCTTTTATCCACATTAAAATAATAAAAATTCAGCATTAAAAACAATCATTTAATAACCATAAAAATGTTTTCAACTTTATAAATTTCTAAAAATATCTGTGTGATTTTTTTTTGTAAAACATCAAAACTTCTACTGGTATTGATAACCTTGTAAACAGGACTTTGAAGGATAAACTGTGTTTCACTTGTCCTTTGTTACTTCAAGGCCAAACTTTCAATTGTATATATAATGGGACAGCAGTTTTATATTAAATGACTTATACTTAATATAGACTCAAAAATATAAACAATGTTTGTTATTTATATAGCGATTAGATATACTTGCATTTTTATTGTATTAAAATGAATATTTGATATAAAAATAGATCATAACTGATATTACGAAACAGATTGACATTGTATTCACTGCAGTAGGCAGCTGTATACAACTAAATGATGATTATGTTAAACATCCTTCTAATTTTATTTGTTAAATATTATTGTATAAGATAAAATAAGAACTTATCAAGAAAAATACAATGAAGTAATTCAATAAATTGTAATCAAATAAGCAAAAAAGAATTTTTTTTAAACAAAATGAAAAATAAGCAGGAATTTATGACAACAAATATGCTTTCTTATAAAATACTTAAAATTTTTCTATTATAATGAAAATTAATGATTTTATAAAAGGAAAATGAAATACAAAGAATTCTTTAAAGCTCACTGCTTATACTCCTTTAATGTCAATAACTGTAGCACTTACCGCAGTTGAGGTTACAAAGAGAAGTTCCAAAAACAAGATTTTTGGAACTTCTCAGCCTGAAGATGGTAGAGTTACCGAAAGTGTTAGCGATGAGTAAAAATCTTGTATGAAGAAGTAACAGTAACCTCAACTGCGGTAAGTGCTATAGTTATTGATACAGAGAATTAAATTTTTGCAAACTGGCCTGACAAAAGAATTTAATTCTTTTGTCGGGCCAGTTTGTAAAAATTAAAAATCTATTTATGGGATTCAAGAATAAATAATAACAGAAAGATATTCAGAAAATTTCAAGTAGATATCTTTAAAAATGACAATATCATGATTTACCTAAATAATAAAATTTTTAATAAAATTATGAATATTAATATATCTAATTAAAACTGAAATTCTATGATTGCATCATGAAATTGTTAACATAAGCACAAATTACAACAAAAACAAATTTTTATTTATTTTAATCATTTTATAAAAATTTCTTTTATAAAAGGCAACAGAAAATGTCAGTCAGAATACAATTTTGGAATATTTAATGATGAATAGTGTTTTTGAAGCAATAATACAAGTAAGATATAAATAATAATGAGTATAAATCAAATTAAAAAATTTTTTTTAACTATAGAATTATAATAATTATTAATATTTTAGCTTTTAGCAGATTCACAGTCTAGGATTTTCCATGGATATGAAGCAGTATTACTTCTTACTATTCTTGTAAATTACAGGAAATATGAAGTATGTAATTCTTATTATTTTTTATTATTTATTAAATATCTTAACTTATAAATATTATTAGTATTCAATTATAATTGTAGTTCTTACTTATACAGTAAAATACTCCAGTTATAAAAACAAGATCTTTAGATCAATGATTTATCAAAAAAGACAGGCTTACTAATGAAATAATTTTTCATTTCATGTCCCCTTTGAATTTATCAGAATAAATGCATTTTACATAATTTTTTTTTGTTTTGTACACTAAAGATCAGAAATATAATTTATATTAAATATATTAGCTTATTTGCTGATAAATTTGATATAAGTTGATATTGAAGTAGTAATTATAGGAATCTTTCAGTCACAAAATAATATACTAAATATAAATAAATAATTGAAACTATACACACAAATTTGGTTTATATATATATTTCTTTGTTATTTTAAATATTATAATTTTGTCTTTTCAATTTTATTTCACAAATTTAATTTTTTGAATATTTTTAGGCAGCAAATCCTTATATTGTAAAACTATCTATTGTGGATAATGAAGTAGCTCTTAATGTAAGAAAGAATTTTGATATATTACAAAATACTTTTTTAAATATTAATATTTCTGATATATATATATAATTATTTTTATATATAATATTATTTTTATATAATTTTTTAATTATTTTTATTATATTTATCTTTTTACAAAGTTTTTCAAATGACAGTTTTATATCATATTTAAATTGAATTTCACAATATCTAATTATAATTCCAATAATAATTAGAATTTAAAAAATATATTTTTTTAACTTTAAAATTTTACTAAGAAAGTTTTTCTTATCTACATGAACAATAGTAGGATATGAATCACTGACAAATGAATATATTTGCAGATAGTGTAAATGCTCTGCTCACAAGAAAAGCAAATGGATAAGAATTCTTTACATTGCACTCATTTGTTAGTGACTGTCTAGTATAAACATACCTTAATATTAATACAGCTTGTTTCCTATTTCTGATTAATAATTACTAAAGAATTATCTTATACTTCTGCAGATAAACTGCCCCTTAATTGAATATAATGAAACTTTGATGTGAATGTTCAGTATGACAAATATAGTTATCATTTTTCTGAAAAATCAAAAAAGGCCACACTATAATTGAAAATTATACTAATAGTAAATAGAACCTAATCTTGTCTTGATAATAATAGAATTTTAATTATTGAAGATAATTTGGACTAATGTTGACATCATTTTTGAATAAACAAAATAATAATTAAATCATAGATAGCACTCTTCTTAAATCATAGATGGCACTCTTCTTATTATTCTTATTAAAATTTTGTTATTACTAAGAGTTAATAGAAGAGTGCTATCTATGATTTAATTATTAAGTCATAGATGGCACTCTTCTTATTATTCTTATTAAAATTTTGTTATTACTAAGAGTTAATTTAACAAAGTTAGATTCTGTTTGGTTAATAATGAGATTTGGCATATATATATGAGGACCAGTCAAATGAAAGCTATAAATTTGATGCCGTGTTCTATAAGTTGGCAATATTGTTGCTAGTAGTGTAAGGATGTCCAGTAGGTAACAGAAGCGTGCAGATGAACAAGCATTGTCATAATAGTAATAAAGATGGCTGCTCCACTTGAGACATGCACCAAAGAAGAATAGCATTCTGTTATTAAATTTATGACAAGTGAAAGTATAAAAATCTATTGAAATTCATTGTAGAATAAAAGCTAAATATGGTGCTTCATGTTTATCAAAGTAACAAGTGTACAAGTGGAGCAGAAAATTCCCAATTTAGTGTGACATCTGTGAAAGATATTCCTTGCTTGGATCAAGCACAAAAGAGTTGTAATGCTGGAGAGTGTTGCAGCTATCGAAGCTTTAATAAGGGAAAATTGACAAATGACTGAGAATAAAATAGCCACATTTATAGACTTAAGTTGTGATTCAAGACATCACATTATTCATGATGTGCTGAATCAGTTTCATAAAATGTCGACAAGATGCACAAGAGTAATTGACATAAGAGCCATGGCAATTGACACAAGAGCTGAAACAGTGATATGAAGAACTTGTGCAGCATTTTGAATAAGATGATGATGATTTCCTTACTAGATTTGCTACTGGGAATGAAACACGATTCCTCTATCACATCTCGGAAACAAAAAGAGCAAACACAGAATGACTTCATTCTTCTTTCCTGAAACCAAAAGTTTTGGGTTATGCTTACTCTCTTCTGGCACAAAAAAAAGATGTAATTTTGGAGCACTTCATGTCTAGGGAGAACACAGTCACTAGTGCCTCTTATTCAGTTCTGCTGAAGAACCATCTTAAACCTGCAATAAAAACAAAGCAATGTGGACTGCTGTCTACAGGTGTCATTTTACAGCATGAGACAAAAAAAATATGTAATTTTGGAGCACTTCATGTCTAGGGAGAATACAGTCACTAGTGCCTCTTATTCAGTTCTGCTGAAGAACCATCTTAGACCTGCAATAAAAACAAAGCAATGTGGACTGCTGTCTACAGGTGTCATTTTTACAGCATGACAATGCTTGGTCTCATACTGTCTCTGCAACAGTTGCAACCATTGAAGACCTGCATTTTGAATGTCTGTTACATTCTCCTTAGTCACCAGATCTTACCCCCAGTGATTATCACATGTTTGGACTGCTCAAAGAGGCACTGGGGAAAGAAGTTCTGATCAGATAAAGAGGTACACTGAGTTGTGTGTGAGTAGTTGCAAAGCCAATACTCGGACCAACTTCCACGGGAATTCAGGCTCTTTGTAAGCGTTGGAGAACTTGTATTGAGCATGGAGAGATTATATAGAAAAATGATGCATATGTGTTTCTCATTTGCTCAATAAATTATTTTTAAAAACGTTTTTACGATTTTCATTTGACTGACCCTTGTACTAATAGTAAAAACATAATATGGCATTTATTACAAGTAAGAAGCTTTCATTTAATTTATTTAAAATGATAATTTAGAAGTTCAATTTTCAAAATTTTATATTTAAGATTCTGAAATACTATCATTACAATTTTATCAAATTTTTTTGTTGTTATTAAAAATAAAATTTAAAACTCTGAAAACATTGAGTCAAGTCAAAACTTTGTTAGAAATACAATGAAAACAACCAAAAACTAAAATTATATAAGAGTTGCTTTTATATAAACAATTTGACAGAAGGGTTGTATTTCAAAAAATTATTTAATTTTATTTAAAAATATAATAAAAGTAATCTTGTCATTTTGCATAAACAAATGAAAATTCAAATCTCACAGCAGTATAACAGGGCATCACACTCATAACTACAATAAATGCCAATATCATGTATTTTGATTTATCTGATCTAACAGAGTTATTAGAAATAAAACTTTATAATGAAAGTAAGTGAAATGTATTGTTAATTTTGTATCATTCTTTGTAGTATATTTCTAACACACAATATATCAAGTTTCATTATCTTACATCTAATAATTTATAACATTAAAACTGTTAGTTTTTTAAAATTTTCAGTTATAATTTTTTTTGAAAAACTTATGATGATATATATATAAATCAAGTTAGAATAAATTATATAAACCCAGAAACAGAATATATTTAAATAATAAATTCTAACCTGAATAAAAATTATGTTAAGTTTTATTGAAACAATTATTTTTATCAAATAAATACTAAACTTTTTTTCTTTCAGGGATATGGTCAAATTGTTTCCTCTGCATTATCAGAATTTAACAGGTAGAATTAAATAGCTATAATTCATTATTTATAGTAATAATTAAAAAAAGTTATATAAATGCAAATAATCCTTGTTTTATAACTGAGTTTGGTTCAAACCCCACCATCATAAGTTGGAGCAGTCAGAAGTTGAAATTTCTTAAAATTTATGGATTATCCATTACCATTTATTATTGTATTTATTTAGGTTTGTTATGATGATGATAAACTTTAATAAACACAAAAATATAAGAACCAGACACAAAAAAAAGATGGTTTCTGTATTATTAGATCACTGCTCAGGGATTTGAATCTATGCCAATTGGTTGATCAATTGCAGAATTTACTGATTACATCACTGTCATAAGTCAAGGACCACTATTTAAGAAAACTTTAAAATACAACATTTAAAGTGTCTTAATAAAAGAAAATATTGATCTTCAGTAAAGAGATCTGTACATTATAACCAGAATTTTTGTCTCAATACTTAAATGTTTTAAATAAATAAAATTATTATAGTAATAAATTTATACTACTATTAGTTTGTCATGATAGATTAAGATTAGGGTCGGTTCTACCAACATCATATGACACTACTGTCAGTAAACGACATTGTCAGTGTAACAACGATCAGTAACAACAGATTGTTCCACCACAACTTTTGTTAGCGATGTTTACTGACAGTGAAGAGCTCACACTACGATTGTTATTCATGTTCCTGGTAAAATGCTTATTGGTCAAATTAAAGCACATGGTAAGAAATGACGCTATAGCAACATGTGACAAGACAAGATGGCTAGTGTTAAAAGTAAACTTAGTCTGATGATTCAAAATAATTTTAGATGGTGAATTTTCTGAGATATATGATTTGTTAATAAAGGTGAGATTGCTATATTTATTAAAAATATCTTCCCTAATATTTGTTGAAAAATGAAAATATATGATTCATTATTAAAGATTTATCTTGAAAATAACCGTATATCTTGGAAAATACACAGTTCCTTTGAAAAATTAATTCATATAATCTGCTGATCTGTACTATTTTTAAGAAGCCCAGTATGAAGATAATATTCATGCATATAGTATTTACAACTTATTTAAAAATGATTATTCACATCGCGTGTATAATTATAATTTGGTAATTTGAAAAGCAAATAAAATTCACTATTATTAAATTCAGATATTCAAATTTGTTTGGATTTTTGTAGTCATTATTATTATTATTAGCATAACTCAATAACTATATTGGACTAAAGTAAGTTTTGCTGTGTTTGAATACTCTAACATCTGTCCGAACAGTGATAAAGACCAATGTTACATATTGACATCACTGTTAGGCTTGACAATGATTGGTGGAACAGAATTTCCCTAACACCACTCAGTGACACTGTTGTTAAAGTAACAACACAGTGATGGAACCGGGCCTTAAAATTTTATATTATTTGACTGTTCCAATGAAAAAAATATACAGATAATTCCCAATTTAGATATATTCTGTTTCCATAAAATTTGACTTCACATGAGATATTTTCCATAATTCTTTTTTCTTTCCACATATATAACATAAATATGTACTTGTATTTGTAAGTTACAACTGGAAACCTGTTAGTTTACAACATTTAAAAGATAATCTTACCTGATTTATTTGATTTATATATTGTTTGTTGATCTTAAGTATCATATTATTAATATGATATTGCTGCATTCAGTGTTGGCTCTCTTTCAATCTTAGAACAAAATGGTACTATAATCTTGTATGGGTACCAGTTTATTCTACTTATGCCTGGGAATTTTTGTTATAAAGTTATTTTTCTGACTTATTAAAATTAACTTCTTTTTTGATTCAATTAATTATGTAAACTGAGGAATACATATAATTAAATGCGAAGTTGTTGTTCGTTCTCTTTAAGATGTTTTCTTTTATAAGTTATTCTTACTGATATTTATTTCTCTGTAATAGAGTGAATTATTTAAATCATTGAAGAATATTAATAATCTTTGTTAAAAAGAAAAAATTATCCACATATGTTTTCATCAGTTTTTATTTGAAATATTATTTGTACATAGATAAAACTTAAATTTAGTGTCTTTAAAAAGTTATTCAAATATTTTTTAATATATATTTGTGTAACTTTTTTATTTAAATATTTTTGTATTATATTAAAATAAACGTTTATAAATTAGAACTGAATGAAAATAAGCATTCTAATGAAATCTAAAGAAGTACGATAGTCTGTATTAAATTAAATTGAAACAGAATTATTAACAATATGTTTATTTAAAATGATAATTTTTACTCTCTATTGATGTCATGTTGATATTTGGCTATATTTAACATCATTATATTTTAACAAATAATTTTCTGCAGATACGAATGGAAATAATAATAAAAAATAAATATGCATACCATCTATTAATCAATTATTTTTCTTCATGAGAGAAATTCGGATGTCAGATTATAATATCTTATAATTTATTTAAAATAATGATAAGTTCGTTATATCTTTGGAATTTTTAACTGATATTTATAAACAACAGTATATACATTATTTGCAGTTTCAGATTTAAATTTTTATATAAAAATGAGAAATTAATTTAAAGAAAATTTTTTTTATTATCGAGTGATATCCAAAAAATGCAGAGGATAATATAAAAATGTCTTTAAAATGAATTTCGTTTCTCATATATTAAAAACAGAGATAGTTGGCTAAGCATTTACGTTATAGATTTTATCTTTAATTATTTTATTTGGATTCGAAATTATATTAATAAATAGCTATTTGTCTTACCAACTATATGTTATATTCAATTTTTGATCTAATTTTTGAAAGTTTGTAATTTAAAAATTCTCATTTATAAAGGATGGATTAAATAATATTCGAAGTTGATAGTATCAGATGAATGGAATAGATTTGTTGAATAAAATTAAGTCTAAAATCACGAATAAAATTTTTCGTTCTTGTTACAAAATATCACTTAAGCATTAGTGATAATTGAATAACCAATAAGAAAATGCTATTACGAAATTCCAGTCTCTTGATCCGATAGTTTTTTTTTTAATTTTATGCTGAATTAAATGAATTTTGTTGAGATACAAGTTAGTGTGAAATGAGATTGAAGAATATTCTAATAGTCTAATCTCAGATTTTCTATAGCTTATTAGAAGATATGAAAGTTATTTTAACTGTTTAGTTTATAATATTGAAAAAAATTATTATTTGTTTTCCACTTTAAGAGTAGGTGGAATACACTTATAATAAAAACTATATAGAGATTAATTTATCGCTATAGATAAATGCTTTTACCATCGATAAAAGCATTATCTATAGCCATTTCTTAGGTATCGCTTCAATGTTATCAGTTTTATAGAATAAAAAGATTTTATAAAATAGTTTTATAAGATTTTATAGAATAGTTTCAAATGCAGTATACCGAAGTTTTTAAAGTTTCAAATATATCCATCTTTTAATGGGAGTAAGTAAATACTGTATTTCAAAATTAGAATTGTTATAGCTAAAATAAAAAAAAGAACGGTCATCTAAAACAGAGGTGACTAATCTTTTTAAATCAAATGACCAATTTAAATTAAAATCTGTTCGCGGACCACATCAGAACAGTAATGCAGGTTGCACTTGAATAATATATTCTTGTGACACTATAATAAATAATGTAGATAATGGTCATCTAAAACAGAGGTGACTAATCTTTTTAAATCAAAGGACTAATTTAAATTAAAATCTGTTCGCGGACCACATCAGAACAGTAATGTATTCTAATGCAGGTTGCACTTGAATAATATATTCTTGTGACACTATAATAAATAATGTAGATACTCTCCAAAAGAAGGTTAATTTTAAATTAACAAATTAAAATTTAAACTTTTCGTACTGTCTTTATTACATTAAAATTAATTTTGAGAATGATTTTTTCCCCCATAAGAAACTTGTGATTTTAATTTTAAAAAAATATTTAAAAATAGAAGAAATATTTCATAAATGTACATAGACTATATAGAATGCATATAGAAATTTAAAAGTAGTTTTCTAAACAAAATTCACTTGGGGATCACAAGTTTGATACCCCTATTTTCTAAAATTAGAATGCATTGCAATATTTTGTAAGTATGTATTTTGTAAACAGTCTGAAAACAAATAGAAAACGTAAGACACTGATATAAAATATATCTAAAATTCATTCACTAATAATTTTTAATATCATTTACGTGCAACAATTAGAGATTTTCAGTGTTTTTTATGTATCAAATGGCCTCCATCAGGTATCAGACCAACGAATTAATAGACATGTTAACCGAATTAATCCCTCGAACACCTTCATCGACCCTTGAATTAATAGGCATGTAATAATATTTTAATTAATAAGTAATAATCAACTAAAATTTGAATGTTTTGAGATGTTTGGTTTTTGAGATATTCTGATGACAGACGGAATGGATAAAGTGAATATTAACAATTTTTTGTAAAAAAAAATTAGTTTATTAAACTTTTTGAAATCAACGTCAGATTAAATTAAACAATGAAATATATAAATAACATCATATCATTGTAATAGCATTCTATTATTAATTATCGCTTGTCAATCATTTTTATTAATCAAAGTTTTGATATGGTTTATGGTTATCTAAAATCTAAATAATTAATTATATTATAAAATTTTAATTCTAACTTTTTTATTTAAAATGTTTCAATAATAATATTCAATAAATGCTAATATAATGAAAAACTCCCATCTTATTACTAGCATGAAAACCTAAAACTATTTTATTTAAAATAACTTCAGTTCAAAGAAAATCTTTAAGATTTATACTTATTGTTAATTGTAGCTTTATACTGTAATCGCACGGTCTTAATATACATAAAAAATATATATGTAAAATTAATATCAAATAGGATCTTTATCATTTTAAAATATACGATAATAGAAAAAAAATTGGAATACCATATAGCTAGTATTTCAAATAAATTCAATAACATGTTACTTCCGGGAGTATAGATATCGATATTTAATACTGTAATTGGATTCATAATTTTAACACTATTTTCTATTATTTAATTATCATGTAGACTTATATTAATAAAGGGTTTATTTGATTTATATAATGTTTATTTTTAGTGAATATATTCGTGCCACTCCACATGATGTATCCTTTCGATAACCGTATCTGGGAATTGGGTCTGTTGTTGGTGGGCTGTTTATTACGAACAAAATGTTTCTTAGTTTTTTTTATTTGTAATGGGTTGAGATTTTTTGTTTCATATTTGTTTCATTTTGAAAAACGTAATATTTGAATCGTTGCAGCTGTTCTTCATCTAGCGGTCTCAGATTCATTGTCTTCAAAGGATCACTTTAGATAGTTTGGATTGGTTGGAGCCGCATTTAAAATCAATACCTTATTGAAAAAAGATAAATTTTTATACGGATTAAATAATCTAAAAAGTTGATTATTTTAAACGTACACAATTTTATTTCCTTAATGATATGCCTCAATTCATGTTCAAAATTATAAAATTCTTGGTAAATAATAGAATTTTTTCAATACAAAACTTTCAATTCAAGCTTAAAGATCTACTATGTTTTATTCAATTTCAATAAAATTTTATCAAAACTTTTTAAATATTAAAGTAATTTTCATAAATTTCATAAAAAACGGTTGTGATTTTTCTGAATAACTTCTATATGATCTTATGATTATAATATATGCGATTCAGACAGCAAAAAAGCATATCGAGTCATGAATTTGAGATTGTTAATCTCGATTGTATATTTCGACTAAATTCTAATAAATCTTGTCAATTAATAATATATTCCTTTTTATTAAATTTCATTAAAATCTAAAGAACATCAAATTTAATTATGCTTAGAAATATAAGCATAATAATGATAAAATAATTTAATATTGTAATCTATCAAACGATATTAAAATTTGGAAAATCTAATTTTATTTATGTAACTTTATTTAATTATTATATATGAAATATTTTGAATTAAATTAAGGTGTTGAATAACAAAATGCTCCATATTAGGAATATACATATAATTTTTATATATTCAATACCAATTTATAATTAATTTAAATAAAAATAAAAATAATTAAATGAATGTATACAAAAGATACAAGTACGCGAAAACATCTGCTGTACATATAAAAATTATTACTGTTTTAAACGAAAAAGTCGCATGAAAAACACTCATTTTTATGCTTATTAATAATTTATTCAATTTTTTTTTTAAATTGGATTAATCATATTTCAATTTTAAGTGAGCACATACACAAAAATCAAATTTTATTTATATTAAGGAATTTATATTTTAAATTCTTCAAATTTTGGCTTATTCCCAAAACTGTAATGCATTAAAAAAATTTTTTTAACTGCATTTAAATTTTATTAAAAAATAGTAGTTTTAAAGACTAATAAAAGTCTAAAAGAAAAACTATATGATTAAAATAAGATTTATTTATTTAATATTTGTAATAAACATTTTAAAAAATATATTTCTAATGGGATTTTTATCTTGATATAACTTACTATAAATAATAGTCGAAACGATAACTTAAATAGTTTTGCAGTTTCGGAATTAAATAAAATATAAATGAAAAGCATTTAATGTAGAATAAATAGTAAAAAATATGTTCTAAAATATAGCTACTTGTTACAATTCGTTTTATATTTGCAAAAAAAAATTTCAGGGATAATGAATATATATTTTTAAGATGATAGAAAATGATTATTTCATACATATACTGTATTTAAACGATATAAATTATATTATTTACGAAGAATTTTTTCTATTTGACCTAGATTTTTATGAAATAAATTTAAAATGTCATATTTTATATTATCTTTAAGATGAAAATTTTATAATAGTATACTATTATCAACATATTTTACTGTAAAATAATCGGGTCATTAATTAATATAAATAACTGATGATAATGTTTGTTATTACTTAATGACTAAGTTAAACTATGAGCTCATTAGTATGGCTTCTAACATTTTGATATTTTAGCAAGTTTTTAACAAAATTCTTTATTTATTTATTTGCTCATTTATTATAACTACTGTATTTCATAAAGGAGACTAAATAATATAACTAATGACTTACATCATTTAATTCTTATATGTTCAGGGTATTGTTAAAATTCCCATTTTCAAATTCATTTTTTGATTCATTCGTGTAATTTTTAATAATGCTGATATAGACCAATAATTATGACAGTATTTTAACCTTTCAACCAGTATATTTCAGATAATTTTATAATAGTGTTTTTTTTTTTTTTCTATATATTGCTCTGAATATTCTTAATCACAGAATTTATCTATATTTTTGATCAAATTCAGGTAATATTGATTTCTTATATACTTCTATATTATCGATTTAAATAATTTTCTATTGTCTATATATTGCTCTGAATATTCTTAGTCACAGAATTTATCTATATTTTTGATCAAACTCAGGTAATATTGATTTCTTATATACTTCTATATTATCGATTTAAATAATTTTCTATTGTAAATTCAAATATATTAAAATTTTTATTTAACATATTTGCGAATGAAAAGATATTAGATATTTTTAAACGCAAATATTTATTAATATTTCTAATTATATTACTTATTATTGATAAATTTTGTGAATGTTATCTTTTTGATATTTTAAAAAATTTTATATATATATATTTTTTTTTTATAAAATTCGATTTAAGATATAAAAACTTTTTATCTGTCGATAATAAATATTTAAATTTTTTAAAAATCTATTTATTATTAAAATACATTATCAACAATACGTTATGCAGAAATATAAAGATGTAAAACATAGAACTTGTGAGTAGAATTTTAAATCTAGTAAGTAGGACTTGTATGTCTGGTTCAGGCAACCCATTAGACCTATTTATCGGTAAATGGCTGAGTTCTTGAAGTTTATTTTATGCAGCACTTTATATAAACATATGAGCTTGATTCGATTAGTCAGAACTAGAAATTTTAAGGAATTTTTTTTTTATAGAATAATATTTTCAAGAATAATAGCTTTTCTTTTGTTTTTAATTCTTTTATAAGAATGAATATAAATTTTATATTTTTCCTAAATTATATATTCTCGTATAGCTTATTTAAGCTCAGTTAGAACATATTATACTTATATATGATTTGTTCAAACTGAAATATTTTCACTGTAAACAACTTATAAATTATTTATGAAGGCTTATTTATTTATTACTATGCTACTGTATGGTAACTAAATGAAACAAAAATAGACGGATTAAATTACTGCTATCACATTCGTTAAAACCCATTAAAAATTACAAAAAAATTTGGTCATAAATCCGAATATTAAAACATATTAAATTCTAATATAATATATATATAAGTGCATACATGGATAAGCGATAACATCAAAATAATCATATGCATTAATTATATCTTTTTTTTTCTTCTTTTTATGACTTTCAGTAGATGCAGTATTAGTATTTTTACAAGAAATAATATATAAAAATCAAACAATAAGTCTGATTGCTTTTATATATTAAAAAAGCAATCAGACTTACTGTTTGATCAAAAATAAAAATTATCAATAAGTATAATATACAATACAGTATTTATTAACTTGTATTATAAATTATTGATAATTTAAAATATATTTAATAAACAAATTAATTTTACTTTAATAATTATTGTTCTTTTTAGAATTTTGTATTTTTTATGAATGTGTTATTTATTAATAAATTAACTTTATTTAAAAAAAAAAACTCTTGAACTGTTTTGACTCTCGAAACTCTTGGAATTCTTCTGTTTTGTGGAATTGTTGAACTCTCGCAAAATTTGAATGCGATCTGACATTTGATTATATTTTTAAATAATCTTCAAATTCAAGAAGTGGAAAAAAACTTATCTGCGCTTGCTAATTTAATAGCCTTTAAAGTTTTCAGACAATTCCAGATTTGAGTATTTTTATAAAAGTTAGGAAAATATGACAAGTATGCGAAGAAATGATAGAATGTTAGATGTTGATAGTAAGCTCACGCTTTAGCTAAAAAGCTTCACTGGATCTCATATCACCTTCACTGTGCTCAATCGGATTTTTTTTTTTTTTTTTAATAGAGAATTCTAGAAAATTAACAGACTAATTCGTATTAACTGCTTTTTATAATTTATGCTAATAAAAATATTTTTCAGATGTTAAAGTTTTATTAATAATGTCAATTTCTGTTTTAATTTTTCATAATTAATAAGTTATTAATTAATTTGATAGCAATACTAAATCAATATAGTAGCATATAATCATGTAATATAAGCTTACATTAAATAAAATTAGTACAGCCAATTGAATAAGTGCAGTTAACATTATTAATGTAATATTAGTGAAGAATTACTTTTTAATTATTGCACAAAAATTTACTTTGATCAATGTTTACTACTCACTACTTAATACCTAACTCTTCTAAACAAGTGCATACATGAATAAGCGATAACATCAAAATAATCATATGCATTAATTGTATCTTTTTTTTTCTTCTTTTTATGACTTTCAGTAGATGCAGTATTAGTATTTTTACAAGATGGTTGTTATTTAATCTTACAAAAATAATTTAATACCCTTGAAAATGTTTACATCAGAATCGTCAATGCGTAAAATTTTTTATTTATATTGTGCTTAGATTTATAAAATTATTTTTAATCGTTACTAATTGATTGATTAAAAATTCAACTTTTATATTCATTTATTATAACTATTCATTCAATTTGCTAGAAAATAAATTCCTAGAAATAGGCTACTATTGTAAGTTCTGTTTTCTAATTTCAAATTATAAATTTAATAAATTGATAATAATCATAATTAGATATAATCAAATCTGTGAGAAAAATTAAAAAATAAATACATGAGTAAATAACCTAATCAAATAAAAAAAAAACGATTTTATAAAAACAAAAATTAGAATTAAAAAATATATTTTTATTTTATGAATCAGAAATTATTTAAAATTTAAAATTTTTTATATTTTATAATATAAAAAAAATTTATTTTTTTTATTTTATGAATCAGAAATTATTTATTTTTAATAAGTTTAATCACTCATGCTTTCTCAACAATTAAAATTGTTAAAAATCTTTTTATTTACTATAGTAAAAAACATACAACACATACTGAATGAATTTGATACATAGACTATAGATTTAACTTTATTCTAAAAAATAACAAATCAATTGATTAATTTGACAAAATACGGTACATTATTAATATAATAATATAATATTAACCTAAATCAAAAATAATATGAATTTGATATTTTTTAAATGAATGTTTTATTTATAAAAATAATAAAAACAATTTAGATCTTACAATATTTTGTTTTCTTGGTGGTTTTTTTAATTGATGCATAAAATTTTTATAACAACAATTAATTTTCATTTATTTTCTTTACGATTATGGGGACAGATAAATTTAAATACAGTAGTTATATTACAAAGTTCATAGTACTACAGTATTTTAAACTGTCTCTATGCCATATATATTGAATTGCATTATCGATTGCCATAGGATCTTTTAAAATTTTTTGAATCATATAAAGCAGCTGATATAAAATATAATCGATTTTGTTTCTTCTTATATGAATCATTACGAAAGCTAATAATAGGCCAAAGAATAAGTAGAAATAACATATTGAATTTCATGACTAAGAAACTGTTTTCAACCATAGAATTGTTGTTTGTTATGATTCATTGAATAGCAATGTCAACTTTTTTATCTTTCGAAAATCCCTGCCGTTTTATTATTTAGTGGTAAGGGTCATTCTGTATTGTGTATCCCTTAAAGTTTCAATGCTTTTAAAGTTTTATTCTAATTCTAAATAAATTTTAATATGTCATTTTTTATTTTTACATTAATAATATTAAAGAATAGATATGAAAAGAAAATCTTTTTTTCTTTTTTTTTATCAAACGCAGTCATTTTGAAAAAATTAAACTTTTTTTTTTTTATTTTAGATTTTTTGTAGTTCACAGTCTAGTTAATTCATTAAAGTTTCAGAGATTTAATTTACTTACTAATATGAAAAGATTAAAAGATCAGATTAAGTTATTATGTATTCTGTAAACTTGCTGTTTTTATTTTATCATACTTCTATAAATTAAATAAGAAAAAAAAATTTATTGTTAAATTTTTATGATAATTCTACTTTTAAAAGTCTTGTTTATTTTCTTTTCATGTTAGAAATATTGTTTTTCTTTATTGTCTAGTTCTATATCGAATTTTTTTATTTTATTTTCCTATCTCCGCAGTTTGTTATTTTTATTTATTTTTTATTCCTATTGTAAACCAGAATTAAGATTTTCAAGCATTTGTATTTTGAGATACGACTGATATTTTTGTATTACTAAAATAACTAAAATAATGAAGTGCTAGCATGCTTAAATAAATAAGAATTTCGATAATAATTAAAAAAATCCTATTCTTTTTTTTTTAAAGATGATACAAAATTTAATTCTAATCAACTTAACTATGAAAAATCAATATAGATTTTAATTAGCTACTCTTTTGTTTTAAGATGATAGTTGAAAAAATCTTAGTTTATAACATAGTCTCTATAAATTTAAAATTACGATTTTATATACAGTACATTAAGTTTTTAGATATACTGTACACTGTGTACAGTATGAGTAAACGGATGATATGAAAATAATAAGCGATTATTAAGAAAAAAATAAAAAAGTAAATTATGAATTGATTTTTTTCTGAAAAAGTTCCTGTATGATTAATTTATTTTTGTTACTATTATAACTAAATTTATAACATATATTAATTTTACGTTAAGATATTTATTTTAATTTCATAATGATTTAATTCTTAATATTAAAGTTTACGTTAAAATAGCTTATAATTGCGATAATTGCTTCTTCGCTGAACTAATTTTATTAATACATGATCCGACTTGGAATTCCTGAACATTATTAGTAAATCTTGTACAGTATTTATATGTGCTGTACTTCACAGTATTAGAAATACAATAATTATGAAAATTTTGGAATGCTATATTACTAATCTTTACTTTTTATTTTATTAAATACGATAACTTTTATAAAGTATATACTTTTGAAAATATTAAAATTAATTTAAAAAATTTTTAATACCCATAATATTGCAAAGTAATAATTTTAATTCAATCAATAAAATATTCCTTTATAAATTTTAATTTGTTTACTTTCAATTCAAATTAGAATATAATAATATTTATTTTTATTTTACTAAAAATACATATTTATACAGTATAATTCATTCAATATTATTTCATGATAAATTAAATTCGAAATTATACCAACGCCTGTAATTATATTTGGTGTGGAAAATTTTAAGTCAGGCACTGTAAGAAATTTTCAATTTAATTAAAAATATTTCGTAAAGTACTTTATTTAATTCATAAATAAAAAATTACTTAGCTTTTAAAAATAAAATATTTTTAGTGCTAAATATTTTTAAGTGATTTAATCTCATGAATAAAACTATAATTGTATTTAGCATCTATCAAAGTAACTTATAATATTTTATATCCAGAAGATAGATATATATAAATAAATGGATTAATATCCTATAAGTACTTTTTTTGCTATTTAAAAATGTCAATAGAATAGGACTGAAATTAATATTACTGGATATTATGGATAGATAATATATTGTAGTTTGGAAAATAATTTTATAAAATCGTAAATAGATAAAGAAACAATATAAACAATGACTATTAACTTAAAATAGGCGATGGATCAGTAGTCATCAGGGCTAGAGGATGTTAGATGAAACTTCTGAAATGGATAAGGTCACTGGATAAGGAGAGCACTTTTAAATAAACACTAAAAACACAATTTATATTTTAGTGTTTGTTTAAAAGTACTCTCTTTATTCAGCAAAAATAAATTTGTGCTAGATTAATTTGAAAATAATCTAGAAAATTGTATATTAGGGGCAATTGATTATAATGACAAAAACTGTTAAGTTGTGGTGAGTTGAATATATTACATATATATATATATTGCACATTTTTAGAATATGAAAAGAACACATTTGGCTAATGTTTACAATTCACGAGTAACGAATAAACATTATTATTTTTTATATAATCATGAATCTTAATAGAATATAACTCAGAATCTCAATAAAACTTTGTAGAAAAATTCAAGAGAAAAAAAAATATCCAATAGATATAAAACACTAAACTCTTGAAATTATAATTGTCGTAGATATATTGATTTTATATAAATACTATATATAAAATCGATATATTATATATATAATATACATATACAAAAACAATTATAGATTACTGGTAGGTTTAACATATATCAGGAGTGGCCAAACTTCATGTCATTACGAGCTACATAAGAGAATTTCAAATACTCGAGAGCGGCATTTTCTTTCCAGATCAATGAGAACAGCGTCAGCTTTTTGGGTAATCTTTATAACGATTTCAAAAATTGTTTATTTCAGATGCATTTATTTCATATATTAATAGATACACACTACTTTTTACAGTAGATAAAAAAATAATATATTTGTAATTTATTTAACTTAAATAAATATTTGCTTCATATTTACTATTGACTTTCATGGTATGGAGCCACATTGACGGTACGAAAGAGCCATGTGGCTTGCGAGCCACAGTTTGGCCTCTATATAAACAAAATTGTTTTGTTTATATATACTAAACATACCAGTATTTAGTCTTTTCACAATCTTCTGGTGAGACAAGCTGACCAGAAGAGTGTGGAAGTGAATTGTAGAACCAGAAGGACAGAAAATTCAAGAGAACAAGAACTTCAGAACAAGAACTCTGAAATTAGAGAAGAGCTGTTGCAGAACAAGAACTGTAGTCACTTCATGGATGAAAAGGACATGGAGATATAGGCAGTACAACAAGCAAATTATGTATTAATGAGGTTGAGCTAAGATTGGTGGATGTTGTGAAAATTAGTTAGTTGAAAAGCACCAGTATCAGTAATGAATTTAGAAAATACTTGAAAGTTGCTATTGTTTTCCATAAAGAAATTTGAGATACAATTTTATTAAGTTGAATTTTTTTCATTAAGATCATTAAGTTTAATATTAGAATCATTCTCAATAAGACTGTGCTATCACATGTGAAATTGTTAGACTCTTGTCAGCCATTCATTCAGCTATCATGTGCAATATAATCTTTCTTTATAAAAATCTATATGTTTATCATTGTTAGTGCTATTTGACCTAACTTCCTTAATAGTTTTCAACCTCATTTCTTTTTCTCCATCCATCATAGCCTGTATTATTCTCTCCAACGAGGGTATTATATGTTCCATAGTTGTTATCTGGATCATATAAATACTCTCTCTTTTTCAAATATATTCTTAGCACATTAGAATATTGAGACATGTCCTATTACTGTTAAGACCTCTTATAAAAATAATTACATTATTGTTGCTCGTAATATAAATTTTAATAGTTAACAGACTAGGCATAACATTAATGCAGATAACAATTAATATTAAATATGTCATATCCTGTAGCAAAAATAAGAACAATAAAAAAAAAATGACAAAAAAATGAATGCGAAAGTGACCACAACCCACCATTTGCAACTAGCTCAGGAATGAAAAGGACCAATATACCCAAAAAGAAAAATCAGGGATATATATTTAATACCCATTTTTAATAAATCTCTGCAGGTAAATGAAGAATGCATTGGATTTACAAAACCGGAATTAAACCAAAGACTACTCAGTCATAAAAATGATATAAAAAATGCTGCTATAAAGACATCTTTAGCAAAACAGTTCTATGAATATAATATTGACATCAAATGGAATAAAACTAAAATTATTGTATTATGTAATAATATAGAAGTGTGTTTTCTCTCTGAGTCAGTAAAGATTTCAAAAAGAGCCAAATATAAAAACATAATAAATAACCTACCTAGTGAAAGATTACCTGAAACATGGGAGTATAACTTAAATTATATAAGTGTATCATTATAGTACTTATTTTCTCTATTGCTTAAATTGAAATAACATACTTGTAATATATATATATTTATGATTGTTGCTGTTTAAAATTGTAAACTACTATATATATTTTTCATAAAAATATTAATTTCCCTATATATTAAAAAAATTCTGTGTATTTATTTAATTATATACTATATAGTGTTTTTATTATGTAATTTTTTGAAATTGTTCTATGAATTTTAGTGTTTTTGAATTATTGTTTTAATATATAGTTTTCCTGTACTATCCTGTATAGTGTTCCTGTACTAATCAATGAACTGAAGATGGTTATATTATTTAACAAAAAACATTTTATTGGATAAAATTAATATTTAAATTTATTATACTGCTTATTAGTGCTGTTTATTTTACATGGACTGAAGAGTGAACTGTCAGTGTTTTAAGATTTAAAAGGGTTTTTTAACTGTTATGACTAATCTATAATTCTACCATATAATGTGAAATTTTGAATATTTATCTAACTAATGATTAAATAAGAAATTATTTGATAATTACTGTGAATAGATTTCTTATGTAAAATTTTTTTTATGAAATTCATTTGTTTATATACTTGCAATACATTTCTGTTGTTTCTTATTTTTTTGAGAATTAATTTTATTTAATTTCATTATTAAATTCTGTAGGTTGCTAAAAAGAAAATGATGCTAACTCATTTAGTAGTACGGCCTGGACTTGGAAGCAGAGCAAATACAATGTCCAAACAAGAATTGGATGATATTTTAAGGTTTGGTACTGAACAGTTATTTAAAGATGATGATGGTAAAGGTAAGTAAAATTTTAAATTATGTAATTAATAAATTGCAAACCGTAAACAAAGGATTATTCAATAGTCCTAAACTTTCGATAATAGTTTTTAAATTTAGAATAAATTATAAACAAATTATAAAGTAAGAGTGGTATTAAATCAGATAAATCATTTTAATTTTATTGTTTTACCGAAGTAATGCATACAAATTTGAGCTGTTGTTCCAGGTTTTTGTTGTTTCATTTTTAGGCAAAATATAAATTTTTTTTTGTAGAAATGAAATTAATTCCAAAAATCATAGTTTAATTATTAAAACATAATGTAACAGTAATAATGGTAATTTAGAATATATTATTACAAAGTTAATAAAAGTGCAAAACTTGCTAAATAAATTACTTTTTGAAGTATTTTTGAATAACATGAAGATTATTCAAAAATAATGTGCAATTCATTAAAAGTTTCACCTTTTTTTAGAAATTTAATTTTTCTAAGATTTACTGTTACATCTTATAAATATTTTAATTATATCATTTTAAAAAAGTAGATTTGTAATTAAATTATTAAATTGTAATTATAAATTATATATATTATAGAGGATCTTATTCATTATGATGAGAAAGCTATTGATGGATTACTTGATCGTACAAAAGAAGGCATAGAACAAAAAGAATTATGGGCTAATGAATACTTAAGCTCATTTAAAGTTGCTGCTTATGTTACAAAAGAAGCAGAAGAAAAAGAACCTGAGACAGAAATTTTAAAACAAGAAGTTGAATCAGCAGATCCTGCATATTGGGAAAAGCTTCTTAGGCATCATTATGAACAGCAACAAGAAGATATGGCTCGTTCTCTTGGTAAAGGAAAGAGAGTTCGTAAACAAGTTAATTACAATGATGCAATGGGACCACAAGATGATTCCACGTGGCAAGATAATTTATCTGATTATAATTCAGAATTCTCTGTACCATCAGGTAAACTTTTTATATATATAAATTAATAAAATAATCGAATAAATCAAATATCTAAATATGAAATTTTTAAGATGAAAAATAAAAATATAATAAATGTTAGAATACTAATATATAAATATCATTTAAGTTTTAAATATTGAAAATTATCAGCAAATTCCATCACTTGAATTTTCAATTTTTTTGATCTGTATTATTTATTTGTTTAATAAACCTAAATTCAAGGAGATGTATATCGTAAGATTAAAACACATTAATAGGCTTTCTTGTAGTACAGCCTATTAATGTATATTTATTTGTTTGTTAAAATTATTCATAATATCAGATGCACAGTTTATATATATCAGATTTTAATAATATTTTCAAGCAATTTTGCAATATAAATATCCGTGACTTATGATGGTGGTATGTTTTAATAACTCTTTTATAAGTTGAAAATATTGTAAGTCAAAAATGACCCATAATGTTAATAATTTTAGTAATAATAATGGACAATGTACTTCTGAATCCTTTAAGATAGTATAATCATCTAGATTTGATCCTGGGTCCTCAAGGTTATAAAATAAACCAGAATTGAACTTAGGCTCCAAGATGTAAAATCATCTGGAATTGAACTTGGGTCTCCAAGATATTAAACAATTGCTTTACTACATTTTTAATAAAACAAAAATACATTTCTAGCCAATATGCTATGAAAATAACAAAATTGGAATATAGTAAGGGCAATTATAAGATTGGAATATCATAAATCAAGGATTAACTATATTTTTGTGTATGTATCCTTTAAATGCATTGTGTTGCCGAATGATGATAAACTCCTTTTGTCAATATTAAATAAAATGCTGTAATTGTATTATGACTTTTTCATACCATATTCAATTGTCAACATACCTTTCAGCTATATAGCATCATTATTTGCTATGGCATATCCACCTTGAAAAATTAAAAATTTTGCCAATTAGCTGAAAATTTTTGAAGTCAGCCATTTTCATGAAATTTGAAGGTTTTGTTTTATTGTTTTTTTACCATATTTTGTGAAGAAAAATTGTGTTTGTTGTCAGAAAAGGTATATATTTTTATAATAAATATGTCAAGTTTATATATAAAGTAGTTTTTTGTTGTTAATTGGCATCACTAGTAAAATTAGTAAAAATTAGTAACAAACACAAAACATATGCTTAGTAAGTTTTTATTTTTAAAATGAAGGATGACAGATACCTGTCAGATAAAGAATTGGAAGAGTTTTGTGAGAACTTTAGTGGTTTTGATAATGAAGATGAATATAGTCTTACTGATACAGATAGTCTTGATGATCCTTTGTTTGTTCTACAAAAGGAACTCGAAGATAACCAAAAGTAATCCTGATGAAATAGATATAGAAGCTGAGACAAGAAAATGAAATTTATGTTCAAGGTGAATCAAACTTGCCATTATGTTCTATATCTCATAAGAAAATATGACATAGAGTATAGAGGCTAAATATAAATATATAATTTGGAAAAGAAAATCTTTACAACTAAATGAAGACCAGTTATGTTTTTGTGGAAATACTTCTGTTAGCACTGATATTATAGAGCTGGAAATCCCATACCAATTTTTCAGTGAGATCTTTTCTGATCAACTTTTCAGTAAAATTATGATTGAAACAAATCTTTATGAATTACAGCAAAAACCAGAAAAACCATCTGTTTTTACTACAATTGATAAGACAATATATTGGTATTTTGTTATACATGTCACTAGTTTGTATGCCCAATACTTGAAACTATTGGAATAAAAAGCTTGAATTTTTGCCTATAAAAAATATTCTCTCTATCAACAGATTTGAAAAAATCTGTCAGTATATCCACTTCAACGATGATAACACATTCATTAGAAGAGCTGAACCAGGGCATGATAGACTTCATAAAATTAGACCAATTGTAGATATTTTAAATTTAAAATTTTGTTCAATTTCTTCGGAACAGTATCTTTAGCATTGATGAACAGATTTGCTCTACAAAAGTAAAACATTATATAAAATAATTTATGCCAATGAAACCACATAAATGGGGTTTCAAGGTTGTTTATTTGGAGTTTCAAGTTATGCTTATAAATTTGAAATTTTTACAGGCAAAGAAAATTTTGAAATGCAGCCAGAAAATGAGCCTGATTTTGGATCCATCTCAAATGTTATTTTATGATTAGTGAGAATCATATACCTCAACAGAATTATTGTTTGTATTACAATAATTACTACACAAGACTGCCACTTACGGTGAACCTTGGAAAAGAAGCATTTTTTCTTTAGGTACAGTAAGAAGAAACAGAAATACCTAATTATAAATTACCAACAGAAAAAGCTTAAAATATGCAGATCTTGGTTTAAGCTATGAAAATGTTGCAACAGTTGATGGAGTCAATGTATCTTCACTTGTATGGAAAGACAATACATATGTCACTCTAATTTCAACTTTTGCAGGTAAAAATCCTTAGTAAAGTTTGCTAGTTTGATAGAAAACAAATGAATAATATCAAAGTTGACTGTCTTTATATAATTGGGGAATACAATTATTGACTCCCTAATTATGTAAAGACAGGAATTGATTTATTAAATAGTTTGATTGGGATATATAAAATATGTGTGAAGAGCAGAAAGTGGTACATTAGAATATTTTATCATTTAATTGATATGGCATTGGTAAACTCTTGGTTACTCTACAACAGAGTTTTATTTGGAAAAGGACAAAGTTCTTACTCTATTGAATTAATCTGATATTTGAGCAGAAGTTGCAGAAAGTCTATGTAAAATTGGAAGACATTTTTAAAAATGTGGTAGATCAAGTAACATAAAGGAGGATATTCAAAATAAATAAGTGTAAGGGACCAGTGCAATATTTACCATCAAAGAATGTTAGAGGAGGTGAACTTTGTCATTGGCCCAATACCCAAAATAAAAATTTAGATGGAAATATCCAAAATGCAAAGGCTATACATGTATCAAGTGTGGAGTGGGCTTGTGTTTAAATATAAAAAATAATTGCTTTAAAAAATTTCATAATAAATAAAAATTCCATTCAGAGTATTATAAAAGGAAATGATTCATTTGCAATGCAAAATTTTCAAGATTAATCATAAAAATTTATTTTAAACCTTTCTCTATCACATCAAAGATTTTGTGATATTTCTCAGATATATATGAGGAAAATGTTCTTTGAATACACAATGTAGCTATTGGGCAAAAACTCCAAATTTTGTTGAAATAAAATTTTAAAAATTGTAATCTTTTTTTATTAATTTTTCAAGGTTTTTTAACAACATGTTCTATTTAATATAAAAATTTTACCAAAAATAAAAGTCATGCATTTAAGGAATATATATGTTACCAGCAAAGTATGAAATGTAGGCATTCTATAGAATGCCTGGTGTTTTTAGGCAAAGTATGAAACAATTAATATTATATATACTTTGCCTAGGAGGCAAAGTATGAAACAATTAATATTATATATACTTTGCCTAGGCATTGTAAATAATTCCTAGGTATTATATAGAATGACTGATGCTATTTAGGCAAAGTATAAAATACTTCTGTTCAGTGCCGGATCTAAGCCGATTAGATCGATTGCACTAATCTGGCCCCGCGTTGATGCAAAATGAAATCGTGAAAAGACTAATAAATGAAGAATAATCATTTAGATTTACTACTATAGATGGGTCTTTACACCCCAGCCTTCGAACATCTAATTTTTAAAAGATCCACCAAAAGAAAAATGTTTTTGGAAAAATTGAATGTAAATGAATTTATTTTATTTTATCTTTTGGAACAGTAGTACTGAAGTAGATGAAACTCTCATTTTTAATGTAAATATAAGATCGGAAGATCTTAGCCATAGGAAATGAGTTATATACATAAATGGAATTTTGCAGAACAACGAGTGAGTATTTTTTAAAATGATGTGATATTCAACAAGTGAATCATTAATTCTGTTCTTATCAGGGAATGTTATCGAACGTACTACTGTTATATTTTATGAAGATATAGCCAATTGTAATAATTAGTTTAAAAACATTTTAAGGTAAATCATTTGAAAAAACTTCCCAGATTTTGATTTTTCCTGGAAAAATATGCAGACAATTTTAAAATGTTCAGCTCACTTAAAAATATTCTTAAAATCTGCTCAAAATACAATTCATCAGATAAATATTTTTTTATTTTTATTTTTGAGAGAGAATGAATTAATTATATTTTGCACCGTTTTACAAAATTATTAATATTTTTTAAAGTTCCTTTTAATTTTCATAAATAAGTATTAATTTAACATCTTTCGTGTATTTTCATATATTGATTTAATTTGTCCAAAATGAAAATCTCTCCATTATGATATAAT